>JABAJX010019909.1:0-25206 GCA_018221735.1 Termitomyces sp. K1Aa | reverse complement strand
GGTTAAAGAAATAGTCAACAGATTCAAGAGCTATTGTGAATTAATTATACATCACCTAGAGGCCAGAGACCTGTTTGTGCAAGCCAGAGTCTACTCGTACTTACACTCACATCGGAAAAGACAACTCATATAGTTCATATATAAAACATCTATCTATGTAAGACATCAATATCTATACAAGACACTAGTATCTATATGATACATTGATACTATAAGCTATTACAGAGCAACTGCATCAGATTACGAGGCGAGATGGAGGACGTACCCTGCAGTTATGCTACAAAGCGAGTTTAACTACTCATCATCCCGGTTGTGCCATGGATAAAAAATGTATGGAGCTTAGAGCTGTCTTATTCACAGTGGTCAAGGAGGAGGCTGGAAATGAAGAGGAGAAAATTGACCTGTTACAACACTCTCAAATTTGAGGCCCGAGGGTGGTGTGGCGTGCTGCATTGTGAAAAGTGCTGCGGGTGTGAGTGTATGGCTGCATGGTTTACAAGGGTAGGGTACTTGCTATGTTTGATATTGGTCATAATAGATCATAATTACCTGCTGATTTCGAGTATTATCTGTGAAAACATATTCACTGAATCTTTCTACATACATGCAAAAAACATTTTTTGATTGCAGTCACGTAACCCTGATACGAGTGCAGCCAGTGAGCACAATGCATCTTGTATGTTGTATGTTGAGTCTAGAGCATGATAATCAAGATGCTGTCAGGGTGAGCGCGGTTGTGCAATTGAGTGAGCGGGGTTCAGGATAACAAGAAGTATTACATACTTGACTGAGTGAACTGGTTGTGGGTAGAAAAAAGTACATACATGTACCTATCAGGCATCGCGCATACCTATGACAATGTCATGTCATCCTATATAGAAATGTAAAAAAAAAGGGCGGTCATCGTGAAATCTGAACTTGGAAGTTGGAAAATGTAAAAAAAGGTTTATAAATGCGCACAGACCACATTAGTATAATTTTAATCCATAGGAACAATGATATTTTATAGAACCTACTCTCCAAATTGTGGAAGTGTTTTATGGCAGGGAGCATGCTCAACGTTGATTCCACATCAAGCAAGAAGGTTTTACATGTATAGTTATGGTTGCCCATACCTGAGAAGCACGCTGTCACGTCCATCAAGAAAAAAATGGAGTGAATTCTGCACCTTTAAGCTTCAAGGCGTGCAGCATTTTCTAGCTGAGCATGGGTTGACAGTTGTACAGAGAGAATTCTTCTGCGTGGATGATCCGAGGAGAGGCGTGTCTAGTAATTACATGTGCAAAGTTCTGTTTCATCTTCGTGATCTATGTCCATTCCAGAGACGTACCGAAGTACTATTGACTCGTAGTCTTTTTAAGAGAACCGCCGACTGAATTTCCTCTTGGGGATATAGAAAGCACAGTCGTCCTGACTTGAGGCCTGAGGACTCATGGGAAACAAAACAAAGGCGTCAAATCAGATCATGCGGTCCGACTCGACCGACCCTGAGAAAAGTTTCCCGGAATAGGCCAGCTTTGTTTCGGTTACTGGCAGTGCAGTACTGCCAGACATCATAGCTGCCTCTGCCCCAGACCATACTGGATATGGCAATAGGGCTGGACTTGCCAGAACTTGCTCATCTAGTTCGATCTAGAAGTTGCCTGCCACTTGATAGGCCCATTCTCGAACTGTTCATGAAGATAGTCGATTCTTTTCGTTGCAATTGTTAGTAGCTACTAGCTACAAAGAACTTTTTTTGCATGTGGGTGTAGGTCCACCTGTATTGTCGATTTACTATCATCCAAGGAAAGGACATGAAACTATACTCTAATGAAACTATACAGATCTATCAATTCTTTCCTTTTAAAGCCTATGATTCAACAATTAAGAGTCGTCGTTTCCTTTTCGGCCTCGTGCCAACCACATTGCTCTCACATCGAGACTTTCTAGACTGCGACATCTCCTGGTTGTCCAGTTGTTGGCGCATATGCTACGGCATTCCAATCATCTTTAATTACAATCCATACATAGCAACGTCATCAGATCATTTACTACCGGCAGTGTTGTTACTTGCCACAAAGGATATAAAGGTGCCACCGCCTCCCGTAACCTCCTTCGACTCTCTCATCTAACACTCTCTGCAGGCTACCTGCCGCACTCATTCTTCACCCATGACGGAGTATGATTACTCTCCGGAGGCATACGAGCGTTATTTGGCGACACAGCAGCGCATCGCCCGGTGGGTAGACCAGACAGAAGCACATCGACAGAGAGGCCATTCTGAGCCTTCCCGTCGCCGCCATGGCCGTCGCCGCCGAGATTCTGTATCCTCTTCCTCCTCGGCATCCACAATGGTATACGCCCCCCATGGACCTGGACCGATGCCTCTCAATAGGCCGCCACAGAATCCACCGCCCCACATAAT
Source organism: Termitomyces sp. K1Aa (assembly GCA_018221735.1). NCBI lineage: Eukaryota > Fungi > Basidiomycota > Agaricomycetes > Agaricales > Lyophyllaceae > Termitomyces > Termitomyces sp. K1Aa. The sequence goes on along the minus strand of JABAJX010019909.1, from coordinate 22,799 downwards.
ACAACCTAGGCCGGCTCCGGTGTATATGACGAATCCACCAGCCGCTCAAACATACCAATATGCATACGTCACCAATCCGGGTCATGCCCAGACCGCTTATGTTTATCCCCCACAGGCCGCAGGCGTACGTCCCGTTGATGTCTTTTTCCGTTTATGTAACTTTAAATACTAACGTTCCCTCAGAACTACATGCATATGCCATCACAACCTTACCCTCCGCAGTCCGCACTGCCTGGAGCGCACCAGTACTACGCCCCCCGCCAAGCGCATCCTCCTGGCCCTCCTCCGGCACAATATCCTCAACGCCCAGTATACCCACCTGCCATATACCCGCTAACGCCATACGCCCCACCACAGCAACAACGCCATCAAAGACCTGTGTTTTATCAGCGTATTTTTCCGAAGAGATGGTGAGGTCTTTGAGTTTCCTGGTATGTACATAGAACACCCTCTGTAAATGGATAGGTAATCCTTTGGTGAGATCTCTACAGAAGCACTGGCCTGTTTCGTCGACTTTGGAGAGCCGATGACGGTACTATCTACGAACTAGGCCCAAGTACCAATCTGACCAGTGACAACGGACACCTTCAATTCCTTGGACAACGTAGACTAGTTTCAATATGACTTGATACACTCTTAATGTGTGGTCCCTGTATGTACTATGTAGGATGAGTACTTACTAGTACCTGATGTAAATCTGACATCAACTCGACGCACTACATGTAATTGGCCGACTCTCTCTGAGAGTCTCTCAATCAAACCGTTGGGGTAGAAGCCCTGAATTGTGGGGTGCGCTCTACAATCAGATGCGCTGTCTCGTATGAAAGCAAAGTTAACTAACTGCTACTATTACCTGGGACCACCATTGCCTTACGCAGATGTTTAAAAGAGAGTGTACTGACAAACAGTGGTTTCCATGTAACCAATTTTCTGATGGTTCCGGTCATGGGCGATACACAGCCACGTTGAAGGGAAGAGATGGGAATGATGATACTTTCCCCAGTCGACTCTCTCCACCCTCGCCACAGTGACAGGCTGGCTCTTGTTACCTCTCTCCATCCATTTTTTATAGGAAATAGCGCTGGCCGCTTGTTCTATTGGTATTGCCTCTGGTAGCAGAAGCGATGCAATGTCTTTTATTGTGAGTGATTGCTTCGTTGATGCTTTCGCTGCTCATGCGTAACTTAGATTCGCTGGGTTCAGCCTTTTTTTACTCCCGGTTGTCTATGCAGTGAAAATTGCAACTGCGCCCACCGCGATCGTTAATGTGTCTACGAATGTAACTTGGACACGGCAAGCCACGGATCCAACACTTTTCGATTTGCGATTTGTATCCGTCCAGGATCGTACCGATCTCGGGCTGGCTCTGCATATCGACGTTATGGACGGACAACAGTCTAGAACTGAAAATGTGACCTTTCCGACGCAAGGGTGTGTGGTTCACGTTTTTCAGAAAAGAGGATAGTTTCTCATCTAGCTCTGCCCACGGTAGGCAAATCAGCCTCGTAGCAGTGGCTGACAAGTGAATACTCATTCTCTCCTTGTCAAAGATCTTTGCCTTACTTGAGACCATTTGCGAAACAGAAAAGGCGACCAGCACATTGGCGAGAGCGGTGTAATTCACGTTGATCCTGTCGCGCCGATTACACCTGTATCACCGATCAACACATCAACTCAGTCTGTCTTGCTCATCTTTGATATTGTGAAACTAAAAGTGGACTGCTTATTAGGTTGACTAGTACTATTCCACCGAGCTCCACTGTCGCGGTGACTGCGACCTCTACGACACCTTCATCGTGAGTATATTTATTGCCGTAGTGAACTTCATCCTTATCGTCTCAAATAGAACAGATAGTTCTTCGTGCGTATCGTAATCTACCTTCCGTTCTTGCATTAACCTATTACTACAGGATTGCCGGATCGACCCGTACTCCATCCAGTGCCATTTCAATATCTGGGCCGAATGCAGCAGCTATCGCTGGTGGCACCTTGGGTGGCGTCGCATTAATCTTCATCCTTGCTATTCTCTTCATTGTCATAAAGCGTCGGAAGAATGCGAAGGAAGGAAGGCGTCTATCCTTTAAACGACACCTCATGGTACAAAACCGTTCAGACATCGAGCAAGGCCACGGCATCGGTCCTAGTCCCGTCCTGCCACCCCTCACTTTGCAACCTACCCTTGATGGGTCCACACGATCGCCGTTCCCCGCTACTACCCCCCGCTCCTCCGGTCCTACCAACGTCCCAACACATCGTCAGGTACAGCTCGGTACACGGATTGTTCAGCTGGAACAACAGATATCGAGCATCAGGAGGCAGAATCGTGGTCAGGCAGGGATGGGAACGATGCTTGAGCATATGAAGAAGCAGGTTGAATGGTTGAGAGCTGAGAGGGATTCACCATGGGCACGCTGCGAGACGGATGTGCCTCCCCCCATGCTTGACTCTTATATGGAGTGATTTAACTGCTACCGTGTAATGTGGTGTGCTACAACTTGAATGCTTAACTTCGTGAATTATGGCAAATCTTAACGTTGCCCGTAACAATTAGTTAAAGTTTGTATGTACATAAGTACATACTTACATTTATGCATGAGGATCCATTAAGACATCAGACATACGTAGCAGTATCTGGAAGTCCTGAACTTCACTCCGTTCGGGGTTCATCGGTTTTCTATCGTACTCTCGGCCGACCTTACATAATTTTTTTGTTTGCAACTCTGTCTTCTAACTTCAACTCCAGCGCCATGATTGCGACATACGACTCAAGCGATGGATTTATCTGTGGTTGACATCCACTAACGCAGGCGCCTGTAGAAGTCAAGGTATCCACTGTAAATTGGGAATACAACAAGGGGTCTCCATTAATACAACAACGTAAGTCTCTATGCTAAGTTATCAACGCAGGCCTACGCAGGGGCTTGGGACAATCATTTATGTACGGAGTAAGTATCTACATAGGTAGTCCAACACCAACGAGGTCCAGACTCTTTCCTTGGCGCAGTCTCATGCCAATACGTCGTCACGTTCTGTGAGATGCTTGTGTTATCCTACTCCTTGGGGCAACGATGAGTTTGGACCCCAGTGAAACAAGCTTGGACACAATCCTTTCGGAACAGGATGGCTAGAACTGTTTCGGTAATTCAGAGATCAAATGTCAGTAACATCTTGGCGAGGCTTGGCGAAAGTCTTCCAGCATACATAACCCAACCTCGACTCAACCTCTCGACCCTCTCTCGTAAAAGCGGTATGAGACTCATAATACTTTTTTCTAGAGGTCCTGCGGTAGAGACCGACTGGGGAGATGAGTTGGAGATGACATCGAAAATTTGCGATCTTTGATCTGGGCTAATCAGATTAGTTCAGGCATGTTTATTATCTGATAAGGGGCCGGATGCGCAAGCGAATTTTATCAGATGATCGTTCCACATGCCATCACGCGTTTTTCCCCAGCGACCAATCCTTCCCGCCTATAAGTACAACGATATGAAAACGCTCTTCTCCCGCCCGCCCCGTCCCCTCCTAAGAAATGGCCGCTCCCCTCGCCGACTCTGCGAAATCTGTGGACTTGGACAACAAAATTCCCGTCGCATTGACACCTACCACCTCGGAGGATGGTGCTGCCGCTTATGAAGGTGTCAAGACGGTCGAGGCGACGCACAAGGTGTACGGAAAGTACTCCAAATGGTTTCTATTCCTCGGGTTCGTCTATCTACTTCCTTCAGACGCGTCAAAGATCTTACTGGCTGGATTTTTTAGTCTAGGACTCGCGGCCTATATTTACTCGTTGGACGGCTCGACAACCTACACATACCTGAGCTATGCCGCGTCCGCATTCGAGGACCATACACTCATCAGCACGATTCAGGTCGCCCAGTCGATCATCAGTATATAATTCCACGGCCGCTACGATCAATGCTAATATCCTATTATAGTTGCGGTCGGTAAGCCAGTCATTGCAAAGGTCGCCGACGTCACCTCCCGTGGTCTTGCCTATACCGTCGTTTGTAAGTTGTCGTCATTTCTACACCTTATTTCTTCGACCTGACTCTGTGATAGTGGTCTTTTATGTCGTCGGTATGTGCGAAATACACGCGAAAAAGTTTACCCATTGACATTGTCTTAGGTTACATCGTCATCGCTTCCGCAAAAAATATCCAGACCGTCGCTGGTGGCATTATCCTCTACGCCGTGTAAGCTTACCATTGGTACCTTCTGGTCCTTTTGGCTGACTCTCATGCTTTGTGTAGGGGTTACACGTATGTCAATACCAGAGACCGCTCTTCTTTCAACTGATCATCATTTATAGTGGTCTTCAGCTCCTGACTCAGATCATCATTGCGGATATCACTACCCTCAAGTGGCGTGGTCTTGTCTCGTCGTTGATCTCCATGCCTTTCATCATCAACGCGTTCGTCGGCGCGAACGTCTCTGCAGGTATCATCAAGCATGCTAGTTGGAGATGGGGATGTACGTCGAACTCTGCTTTCTCGCTGTGTCTTTACTCGCTAAATTCGTACTACACAGATGGCATGTTCGCCATTCTCATTCCTGTCTCGCTTCTCCCTCTCATTGCCACTCTCCTTTGGGCCGAGAACAAGGCAAAGAAGCTTGGTATCACGCCTAAGCGCAACACAACCGCAAAGGGCCTATATGAAACAATCTCGGATGGAGCAAACAGGCTGGATGTTCCTGGACTCGTGCTCATTGGCACTGCCGTAGCTCTCATCCTCCTACCTTTGACCCTGTCCAGTACTGCCAAGGGTGGATGGCACAATCGTAAGTTTTCAGTTATGAACAAACGACACACTGACGGTTGTGAATAGCTTCTATGATTGCTATGATCGTCATTGGATTTGTTCTGGTTCCCTTCATCTGCCTCTACGAGTTCAAGTTCGCCAAATATCCCGTCATCCCTCTTCGCTTCGCTTTGAACAGAAGCATCGTTATTGCGGCTATCATTGGCGCTCTAGACTTCGTACGTTGTTTTTCATTTATATCGATCCGGGTTTGAAGCTTGACAAGTATCCGTTCTAGATTTCCTTCTACATCTCCTTTACTTACCTCTACTCATACATACTTATCGTCAAGCCATGGTACGTGTCGCCCTATATCGCATCCCACCGTCGACCTAACACCCCAATAGGAGTCTCGTTAACACAACCTACTTCACGCAAACTCAAACTGTCGCTTTGACTGTTTTCGGTATCGTTGCCGGTATCTCGATGCGCTTCATGCGCCGCTTCAAGGTGCGATACGACCATTCATAACCACCGCAGTTGTTGAACCATCTCTTTAGTGGATCCTTGTCACTGGTCTTGGAATTCGCATCCTCGGGGTCGGACTCATGATCCACTCACGTGGCGCTGACGGCTCAGATGCTGAGCTTGTCTGGACGCAGTTGCTCCAGGGTATTGGTGGAGGGTTCGCTGCTGTTGCTTCACAAGTTGCTGCCCAGGCTGCGGTGCCTCACGCCGACGTTGCGATGTGTACTGCAGTTGTCCTCCTCATCACCGAGATTGGCGGAGCTATCGGTAGCGCCATTGGTTTGTTACTTGTTATCGATCGCTGTTGTCGAACCCTACTTACATGTTTCTTCTGTTTCTGTAGCTGGAGCTATCTGGTCGAATGTCATGCCTGACAAACTGGCGAAGCATCTCGCCTTCCTCAGCGAGGAGGAACGCACGACCCTGTTCGGTTCTATCACCGCCGTTTTGCAGTACGATCGTGGTACACCTATTCGTGAGGGTGTCATTGCCGGTAAGTTCCCTTCTCTTTGTACCCAATTCCAATACTCATCCAACCTGATCAGCTTACGGTGACGTTATGAAGGTTATGACCATCGTTGCGACTGCGGTCGCCGTGGTACCCTTCATTCTGTCTTTCTTCATGCCCAACTGGTACCTTGGAGACAAACAAAATGCAGTGGAGGATGTTGGCCTTGCAGGCGAGCGTGTGGTTGACCCTACACCCGCCGATCATGAGAGGCAGTGATATCATTCGGATTATATGGTAAAAAGCCATCAGGCTACCTTGTTGAACAACGACGATTTAATGTCAAGTCCAACTCATCGTAACACATCATTATCTTCGGGTTCGCCAGCATAGAATTTTACACTACTCACGACTCTATTCGCTTTCTGACTTTGATATTTTTGCGACACCTTTTGGAGGATATGTCATTTGGTATACTTTGTTGTATAACTTTACATAGACCAATCAGACTTTTTTCTAATGCGGAAGAGCAGTTATCTCGGTTAGCTATGAAGTTACCTTGGATATGTACAAGGTGAGTCGAAATAATTTGAGGTGGCGGTGCTATCGGCCCCGTTGCGGAGCATGACTCTCGCCGACTGTTAACAATCATCACCTAAGTACTTATAGATACCCTCCCAACGGATCATAGTATGGCAATTGCCAATTCACAGTCTTTGATGACCCAACCGCCTCGCCATCGCTCCAACCACTCCCGATTAATTCCTCCTGCCTTGATGATGTCGGCGGCGAGAGATCTTGCGAATACGTTACGACAACGTGGACTTCCCTTTGCTTTCTGTGAGGACATTGCAGCTTATACATACGGTGTTACTCGTTGGGTTCCACGGGTATGTTTGAACCTATTCGTCCTTTGAACATTGACATGACATCTAGTAGTCGATCAAAATCATGATATCACTTGGCACTTCGAGTGTCCACGAACTGGCCGAATCAATCTCGTCTTCAAATCCTGATAATCTGGAATATGAAAGGTCGTCAGGAATACTAATATACCATGCTACGAGCACGTCTCCCAACTCGGATTCGTCATCGTCTTACTATATTCAGGTACAACTCCTTCCCACCAACCGCCATCCACTTCACTCCGAGAGCTTTATAGTCGAACGGATACCCCTAGTGCCCTTCACTTTTGTCTTGCTCGGGAGGCTTCTGGAATGGGACGAATCTGACTCTGATGAGTCGGCCGCGAGTAAGCACAAGGTTGTTATGGCTATGCTGCGCTATTTCCGGAGCAACTTGAGCAAACCTTACTGCAAACCTATACGATCTTTTGACTCGATCCTTCATGCAGCCTCTGGAGATCGAGTTGCTCGTTTCTATGACCGGCAGCCTAGCTACCTCCCCGAATGGAAAAGGATGGGATTTTTCACTACCGAAGTGAACACATCTACTGGAAACACCACGGCTGTCTCTTCTACACAATTTGTGCCTTCATTGTTGGTTCCATCCCTGGAAACGTCTTTGACGATATCGAGCCAACCTACTTCCCCGTTACAACAGTCAATTTCACTAAATGTCTCTCCCTTCCCATCCGAGGAGAAGCTCCAGACGCAATCCACTAGTCTGTTCGTTAAATGCCCTCCTCGAATCCTCGAACTTCTCCACGACTGGGATAATGAGCCCACAATGAAAGAAGCCGCTGCTCGTGAGATCGAAGCATTTCTCGTGAGTATTCGAATGGGAAGGCAAACCCTTGTGACCGGACCACGTCAAGTCCTGGATCCCCTGGTGCATGCACAAGTCCATCGATTATTCACTGAACACAACGCGTGGTTCTTACAATGGCAGAAGATGGGTTTTTTCGAAGGATACTCGTCAAAAGCAGATGTACCGCCTGCTCCCCCAAAAACAGATCGCGGCTACTTACTACCTCCAAAGCGAGTGGCTTATTATTCATCCTCAGCAGCTCTCAAGTCTCGCGATGACAAGGTTTCTTGTCAAAAGAAAGGGAAAACAACTAGAAAGTCAGCTCGTCAACAGTCGTTCAGTGCCAGTAGGTTAGTTGCCGCAGAGGCGGTTGTTTCTGCTCTCAACCACCTCGGTCTTTCTTGCGCAATATTTGGGAGCATGGCTTGTCACCTATATGGTAGTCCCCGACTTCCCAAGGTAAGATCACGCGTCCATTCGCCATCACGCAGAATTTGTCTGACTTCCATGACAGGATATCGATGTTCTCGTTCTTCAGCCTGAGCTACCTCGGACCCAGGAAGAAATCAAAGATATGCTTGTCCGTCACATGCCTGATCACTTCTTCCTCCAATCTGCTCGAGATCCCTCCGCTCCATATCAGATTCTCTATTATCGCCCTTCAGCTGATACCTCGTCATGGAAAACTACTATCAAAGTTGATATACTACTTCCCGGAATCATGAGCCTCCCTTCGCTCGCGCCTCACGACATCGTAGACTGCTCAAGCCTGCCAGTTATTCCATATTCGGTCCTTCTTCTCCAGAAGCTGCAAGCCTGGGACGACCATCGGTTATCGGAGGAAGAAAGATACAAGAAGAAGGTCCCCATAGACGCAAAAGATTTGATGTGGCTGTTAGCACCGTCCAATGTAGGGGATCTTCTTCCAAAAGCCTCAACTCAACACTGGAGCAACCGGACGTTCTTTTCAGAAGCCTTCGAAGCGGTATCCAGAGAGAGGATCAAGACATTTTGTTTAGCGCATCCCAGCTCAAGGGAACTCTGGAGTCGGTTAGGACTCGAGGACTCGGGATCTCGTAACACTTACCAAGGCCAGGGACTAACTTGTGTCATGGTCACCAGTGGAAGTAGTTAAGAGTGTAGCTACCCATCAATCTTGTCTGTTCTTCATAGTGATATTGATGACCTGATTTGAAGGCTCTCGAAGTACAATCATTACCACGGTACTCTAAAAAATATCAATTTCAGTACCTTTGGATGTGCTTGGGGTGACATTGGACTCAGAGTATATGGGGAAATCAAAGGCGGGAAGATTGAGGATTCAACATTTCTCCACTGATCCAAGTTTGATATTCAGACCTAAGAACTGTATATCCGTGTTAGCGTCTGATGAGACAGGGGACACAGATATGATCATCTACTCGTTAATACATTATAGGCCTATTTTAATCCAATGGAAACTAGAAGGAGGCCGTCACTTATTTAACACACCTAAACAGATCGACTATCATCTGTTCTAAGGTCTGCTATCGGAGACTAGGGTCAAGGCGGAGAAACATGTCTGCCACAAATTCCAATATCGAGACCCCCACATCATCCAACATTCCATCCTTCTCTGAGGCAGGATCCCGGATAGGATAGTTTTATGTCAGCCGTGGCCCGTTACAGGATGCACTGATGCACTGTGCAGTCCACACAGCACACAACATCGTTTGACGTCGTTTCTTGATCGTTTCGCAGGACCCCCCGTCAACCAAGTACCAACAACCATCCACTCACCTCTTCCTTTGGCTTCGCAGTATACAGCATCTAATTCCGTCATTTCATTAGTATACTATACGATCGGCTCATCTTTTTCATGTTGTGGACAAGAGTAGAATTTTCTCGACAAAACTTGAAGGGAGTCCCCCACACGAGGTTGGTTTGTTAAGATGTGCAATATGACGAAGACCGAGCTTACTAGCTTACTGAAATTGTAGACCAAAACCAATTACACCATCACCTGATTCTGCGGATAACTGGGAGTTTGATAAGGAATTCCTCAGTGAACTCGCAAAATGGCTTGATCACGAACAGACCACACTTGAGAGGGTCTTAAATCGTATCGATCAGGCCATTCAGGAAAGCGGATTTGAAGCTTTCCTTGAAGTCATACCGAATGCCCCTGTACCTGTTAAGGGTTTGATCAAGTCTGTTGTTCACATTATTCGATTGGGCAATGTACGCTTTCAACATTATCTGCAACATTTTCATCTAACCTGGTGCATGGTCAGCAAATATGCAGTGCGGGCGAACATGTTCGTGAATTTGCTCGTCATATTGTTCGTTGGGTGGACAAGATAAAATCGTCGTTTTCCACCGCAGGGCAAGGTGATTTTACAGAGATCACATGGAACAACCTTGCCGATATGCGGTATGATACACATTCTTTGTGTCGTAAGTTACCGCTAATTTTGTGTTTATAGTTCTCTTATTGGGGATATATGCGCCTGGGCAGCTGAACGCTTGGTACGATACAATCTCCTCTTTGAATACTGCAATGACCTTGTGCTGTAGAAGGATCAACGGTGGAAACTGAAAACCAAAAAGGTTGAGGATGAAATCTCAGAATTTCAGACGCAGCTGGATCAAGCCGAAAGACTATTCAATGTACGTGTTCAACAAAGAAACGCGAGGCTTTTTATCTGTCTTACTTGGTTATTTTTAGGATCAATCATTGATTGTCATCTCTGGCGGACTTGATGTCATCTTACAGAATCAATATGCCATAGAGGATGCTCTCATAAACCTCCAGAATACGCGAAATGCATATTTTGTGAGTGGACGGCCTCCTTGCTACCGTTGATCCACTCTGATGTACTCCAGCACCATATTCGAATGGAACAAAGGCGAAGGTTTCTTGACGAGAAGCTCAATGCCCGTACTGTCCAGAATCCAACGTACGATGCACAAGCAAAGTGGCCATGCGATGATAACACCCGGATGGAAGTCCTTCATGGCATACAAGATTGGATCAACAACCACTCTGAGGGCACATCTAACTTTCTTTGGCTCACCGGCCCTGCAGGATGCGGCAAATCCGCAACCATAGCCTCCATAACACGAGAATGCAAAAATGCTAATATCCTTGGTGCACAGTTCTTTATCAACTGTAACAACTACCCCACCACAAATCCTGGTTCATACTTTCCCACCATTGCGCGACAGCTCGCTGAACACCATGATTCTGCTGCGGACTATCTCTACGAAACCATCAAACAACAAGCGTCTCTTGTGGAGGAGATGACGCCTGATCAGGCTGACAAGTTGTTCATTGGAACGATTCGTTGCGTAGCAAAAGCCGATCCGACCAAAGCTGTCGTAATAGCCATTGATGGGTTGGACGAGACTAATAGGGAACGCTTGCGAGACAGCGCTGCTATCTTTGCTACACTGTTCACGGAACTTTCGGATTGCCCTAATGCCAAAATTCTGATATCGAGCCGAACTGAAGGGAAGATTGTCAACTCATTCCGAACAGCGCTCAAATGTGAAAAAGTTAAACACATACATCTACCGACGTCTGACTCAGACCTCGATGTTCGAACCTTCCTCGAGAGACGTCTTAGAAAAATAGCTTCTGACTTCGATCTATCTCCCACAGAATGGCCTGGTCGTGATTGTATGGATGTCCTGGTTCAGCGAGCATCAGGCCTATTCATTTGGGCAGTGACAGCAGCGAATTACATTGAATTACAACTCGACAGGAGTGGTAGCGAAGTACACGACGAAATCTTCGAGCAATTCAATGATGAAAATATGGAAGAGATAAACTCTCTATACAGGACAATTCTTGGCTTCTTATATCCCAAGCCTAAGGAGTTACGGTGGGAATGCGAAAGGTTTCGCCGGCTATTTGGTACGATCATGGTGATTCAGGAACCCATGAAGATTCGTGACCTTACAGCCTTCCTGGATCTACGGAGTCCTACAAATAACCCTGTCGATATCCTGCATTTTGTCAAGCGACACAGGACGTTGTTTTCGACAGCTTCAGAGGAAGTCACTCAAGAAACCATTCCCCGCTGTCACAGATCTATTTTCGACTTCATCATCGGCACAGGTGCTCGGGAGGAGTTCCGTGTCAACATTGAAGCATCCAATGCTGAGATGGCTCTCCTTTGCCTTCGTCATCTCAGCATTGCTTATGAAAACGTCCGTAAGACTCAGTATGCATCAGAGAAGTCGGATCTGAAGACCTTATCTATCCCGGTCCAGTATTCACTACGTTGTGCTTTATCACACATACCTCAAGCACAGACTGATGGAATGTTAGGAGTTATATCAGATTCTCCTCAAGTCATAAGCCCGTCTAAGCTGGATGCGCTCTTTCACTGCTCCTCCCATCCAAGACATGATGGACCACTTGCCTTTGCTGTCGCGTCTAGTGGTGCCTTTAGTGGTGCCTTTGTCAGAACATCTTTTGATGAAGTTTCCCTTATCTGGAATTTCAAGGATGGCTCCGCTACAACGGCAACGTCAAAACGTATGTCTCTTTACCGAATATACTTTTCACCTGGGGGAAATCGCATCTTTCGTTGGTCGCCATACATGATTGCATGCATGCTAGAGGATTCTTACTCCTTAATTATGTGCGAATCAATAATTCATCTGCCCATGAAGAGTTGGAAAGGCCCGAGCAATTCGAGTAATTCTTTATGTTGCTCGTTCGATGGGACCAGGATTGCCTGTGCAACTGACCGAGAAACAATCTCAATTTATAATACAGCTACAGGTAATGTCATATCTAGGATACCCATCCGCCACCAAGCACATATCTTCCGACTACAGATATCGCCAGGAAACTCTTATGTTGCTATAGCATCAAACAAGGAGAACGGCTCTGTCATCGACATTTGGGAAATCGGTCATGGGTGCTACGTCGACGAGTCCGATAACATGAAGCACGAGTCCGGTGTAAACTGCATGGTTTTCTCGCCTGACGAGGGACGACTGTTCGTTTCGTGTGACGACCAACGTGCTTATCTCTGGGAACGCGATTCTAGATCTTGGATTCAGAAACAAAGTTATTTACTTCCATTCCGATTCAGCCAGGTGAAGATGCCGCGTGTATTATCGCCAGTTGCATTCTCGCCAAACTCCCAAACTCTGCTTGGAGGTTCCAGCGAAGGAACAGTTTTCCTGTGGAATCCTCGCACAGGTGAACAGGTTGGTGTGCCATGGAAGGTCCCAAGGGAAGATGATCCTACCGAGCTTGATGTCTACCATGTGGCTTTTAGATCATGCGGAAACATTGCACTCGCATGTCGTGCTAATTCTGTGTACGTGTGGAATGTATATCAAGGAACTCTGATAACGTACATTCCGATTGGGAATTTTTATCCTACTGCAGTATTCACACCAGACCGGTCGCAGCTTCTGTATGTCGCCGACTCCATACTTGGAATCTACAACATGGCCCCCTTGTTACTTGACTCGAAGGGCACATTCAAGCCAAAATGGACAGCGCTTTCTCCGAAAGGCAATCTGATCGTATCCGTCGCTCCTGATCAAATACTCTGTTGGAGGCTTGATGCGATTAAGGTGGTCGGGAATCCACTCGAGGGAGGCAGTACTGCCGTCGTCACCACAATAGCATTCTCCGCCAACGAGAAACGGATAATTGGTGCTGCTGAAGATGGGACTGCATATTTATGGGACAGCACCACCTTCAAACTCCTTTCATCCCTCCCTGGCTGTGTTTATGGAGCATCGTCACTTTCGTTTTCATCAGACGGCGCTTACATTGTTGCTAAGCTCGTGGATGGTCGGTCCAATGTATTGAACATCACGGATGCTATGCTTTCCGTGTCAAACGAGGAAGATAGGATACACACCCTGCAGAAAACGGAAGTGGCACCCAAATCGACCTTCTTCGACATCGACAAGCCTCCGGTTACATTTGGTAACACCCCAAAAGCGCCAAATAGGCGTCTTAAGGATGTGCAATGGTACCCGAGCAGATCTGAGTCGGTTGTATTCGCATATGTCAATAACCATATTGTACGAGCTGGAAAGGACGGTAGATTCGCGGTGGTTCCGGTTGGTAATGTCCCTCCCAGTGATCAATGATTTCATTTTATGAGCCATGTGCTTTCCTCTTTCTTACGATCTGTAGGTTGTTCCATACCGCCGCTTCCAATTCACACTGGCATACTCATAGCCCTCCCAAAACGATTGATCTTCACCCCGCTTGACGTTTACAGTCTGGATAGATGATGATTTTGGTACAGTGGAAGAATTATTGTATAAGTAAAAGATATGATATCTACATCAAACGACACGGATGATAACAAGACGCACGACGCAAGCCGTCAAGAGGGGATAGGTGGATGAGATAGAAGGATATCAAAATCAAAGCACAAGAAACCTATTGACTATCGTCGGTCATGTCAATGGGTACGAACATACGTCCCTTGCGTTGCGATTTAATGGGGAGTGGCAGTCCATTATGACTGGGTGACATGGGAATTCCATCGTTCGAAGGGGTCGAGGGGGTTACTCCTCCTACCCGTGGCGGGCACACGATCTCCTTCTCCTTTCCCTTATCCACCTTGATACCATTCACGCTGTCCTCCTGCCTAAAAGTCAGTGACGGGGAATTCGAATCACGAACTTTGATGGTGCGATGAGAAATGCCCTGCTCAAAGTCAGAATCGTGTTTGATGCCAATAAAATGAACAAAGAGGGGCCTAACTGGACCCAGACTCACCCCATTTACCACCAAGGGAGGTTGTATGATCTGCGGACTCTCATCGCGTGCATCACCCGTAAGATCAATAGGGAGCGACGAAGAAGATTCGTCAACAGCGCCATTTCCCAAGATCGATGTACAGTCGATGTCGATACTTTCCATCACCTCATCAGTATCTTGAACCCTCGGACTCCCTCCCTCAAGCTTCTCAACCTGCCTCCTCAATCCTTCGATCTCATAACGCATCTTGCTAACCTCACGCTGATGTTCCTTCTTCAACGATCGAATCTCTCCAAGAACATCCTCCAGCTTCAAAGCCTGCCGTTCAGATAGCGACGCTGCCGACGCCGATCCCGACGCCACAGACGACCTCTCCCTCCTTTCCCTCCCACTCCCATTCTCCCGCACCGACCCACTCGTACTCAACACATCCGCAAGCCTCGCCATCGTATCCTGCACAATCGACACAATCCTCGTAGCAACCGGGCTCCCATCCACCTCCAGACCCTCCGGATCAATATCGGTAAGTACAGGGCTCTGCACCTCGCTCACCGAACCACCATTCGCGCCCCTTCGCGAGGCGCGGTATGGGGCCGATGCAGAGGGGGGGTAAAAAGGTGGGTAATCGTTGTACGGGGAGTGTGGATAATAAGGACGCGCGAAGGAGGAATAGTACCTTGGTCGACTGGGGGGTGGGTACGGGTACGGATGATACCGGCGGTATGGCGGGGATGTAGGTGTGGCGCTCTGATGGCGATAACCATCATAGAACCTCTCCCTTTCATACTGACGATCCGCACGATTATGTTGCAAATCCCTTTCCTCACGCTCACGCTCTTGCTCGTGCTCGTGCTCAAGCTCACTAGTATTATTCTCTCTCATCCCTTCAGTCTCATGAGTATCCCCGTCATTATTCCCATGCTCAGACGAACCGTAACCAGACCACGCAGCTGTAGTGAGCTGATACTCTTCAAAAGTCGCGCTCCGACCTGGGAACGAGGGGCCAGGGAGAGGCGGGAGCTCACGAGGGCTAGAACGAGGAGGAAGACGAGAACGAGGTGTATCTGCTTGAGATTGTGAATACTCCAGCTGGTCGTTGTTAGATGATGTCGGTGCAGGGGAAGCAGATCGCGGTGGCGGTGAGTTGGGCGTCTGCGCAGGCGAGAGAGGTGCAAGGGACTCGGTTGGAGCATCTATCTCAGTTGTTATTACCGGCGCAGGATCTGGAGTGGGATCGGAGGGCTCGACACGCGGAGAAGGAGGATCAATATCAATCGCAGCCGCAGTTGCAGTCGTAGGAAAAGTTATCGTTGTCGTCTCGGGAGGAGGAGCCATCTCACTTGGAGAATCCTCAAGCATACTTTCAGAGTTAGTATGGGCGGCAAGAGCAACAGCATTAGTCGAATCAGTAGGGGGAGCAGAGGGCGAAAGCAGAGGCGAAGAAGGCACAGGTGCAGGTGCAGGTGCAGGCTCAGTGGTAGGAGCCACAGATGACTTTTGAGACTGAGGAACAAGAGCTGGGAGCGCAGTAGATACAGATGTAGATCCTGTACCAGA
Organism: Termitomyces sp. K1Aa; assembly: GCA_018221735.1. NCBI lineage: Eukaryota > Fungi > Basidiomycota > Agaricomycetes > Agaricales > Lyophyllaceae > Termitomyces > Termitomyces sp. K1Aa. Next base: position 7,084 of record JABAJX010019909.1, on the reverse strand, counting down.
GCTAGAACCAGAAGTAGAGAGTCTAGAATCGAGAAGCGGAGCGACAGGACGAGGAGCGGGAGCGGGAAGAGCTGCATATTTACCAGCTACACCACTAGCCGTTCGAGTACGTTGTACAATACCTGAAAACGAGTCAGCTAGTATTCGGATTATATGAAAATAAGCAGCTAAAAAAATGACAAAGAAAGAAAAAATAGACGGCGAGGTTTCCAAATGAAAAAAAACTCACGTTCCCTCTTCTTCCAATCCCACTGCGGAACATAATACGCAGGTCGAGGAGAACCCGTCCCCGCACCTCCACCCACACTCGCCGTACCCAAACTCATCGGTCTCCCAGTACCCGTCGTACCCGTCGTCGTCGCTGTACCCGCCTTCGCACGCTCAAGGGCCTTAATCACTCTCACGTCCCAGCTGCTTTGTCTTTTTTCGGGACTTGTGGTACGTGTGTCTTTAGAGGTGCTGGAGGGGGCGGCGATGGAAGTAGAGGGGGCTTCCTTCGTCTCTGGCTTGCCGTTCCGAGGTGTTGGGCGTTTGGGAAATCCGAACCCCCCTCTACCGGCGAAGAAGGCTCTTAGGCCTCGGTGAAGCGGTGGTCTGGCGGGGGGGTAGAGGGTGGAGGGTACGCCAATGTCGGTGTCGGTATCGGTGTCGGTTTGGGTGGGTGTAGCGACTACGTCGGAGGAGGGATCCGTCGGTGGTGCGGTTGTAGAAGCGGGATGGACGACGGGAGTTTCGATGTTCATTTCTTTTTCTTTCTCCTGCTCCTGCTCCTTGTCTTTCTCCTTCTCCTTCTCATTCCCCTCAACCTCCATCGCCTCCGGCTCCACCTCCATCTCCGCCTCAGGATATCTCAACCCCTCCTCTCCCAAAATCCTATCATCGTCATCTTCATCTTCGTTGACCCTCTCCTTCTCCTTCTCCTTCTCTTTCTCTTTCTCCATCTCCTTGCCATCTACGTCTCCTTCATTGCCTCCCACTTCATCCTCCCTGCCAAGTACCCCATTTACCCCCTCAAAAATCTCCGCTCGCGAAGCGTTAGACTTCTGGACCCCGCCTCCATCGTCGCCATCGTTGGTGTTATCGTTGAACTCACCACCACCCCACTTCTCAACGAACCTTCGAAGGTTGTCATCTTTTCCTTTTTCCTTCTCCGCCTCCTTCTCCACCTTCTCCGCCTTCTCCACCTTCTCCCCACCCACCTTTTCCTTTTCCTGTTCCTTTTCCTTCCCCTTCCCACCCTTACCAACCTCTCTATCACTCTCACCCGCGCTCGAAAGCGGCGAACTCATCACCCTCGCCTTTTTCGCGCGCGGCGTCTCGGTAGTTGTATCCGTGGAACTCGAACCGACGGGCAGCGGTCGTTTTTTCTTGAGGGGTGGGATACGGACGGTCTGGGGACGCACGGATGTGGATGGGTTGGGTGTTGGGTGTTTTTCGTGGTTTTCAATGGCTTCGGCTTTCTCTTTCTCCTTCGTCGCTTTCTCCTTCTCCGTAGCTTCTTCTTTTCCCTTCTCCGCATCTCTCTCTTTCTCCTTTTCCGCATCCTTCTCTCTCTCTTTTTCTCTCCCCTTCCCCTTATCCGCCCCACGCTTCCTCTTTCCTAATGCTCTCCTAGTTTTCTTCTCGCCTGTACCTGGAGCAGGAGCCACGGTAGGCAGAGAGGGAGGGAGAACCCAGTAAAATCGGCCGTCAGGACGGTGTTCGAGTCCACTCGTGAGAGTTTTGTACGCGAGTCCATCGGCGCATTCTTCTTTTGTAAGGTGAAAGCCTTTATGGCCTTTTAATACATAACGACTCCAATCTGCCATCGAACGGAGATGTCAGAGCGGAATAAATAGGAAAAAAAGAGAGAGAAAACGAGCCTTTTTTGAGAACATCTTCTTCATACTCCTCCTCTTCAAACTCTTTCCAAAATCCCATTAAAAACTCCTCGCGATTAACAAGCCATCTCCGATAATACCTCGTCAACGCCCGATCAAACATCGGACTCCTCCACATTTTATCCAACCCATTCTCACCCATCGCCTCTCTCGCCTGCTTCAAAAATCCAGAACAGAGCCTAGAAACATGCAAAATATCAAATTTATAATCCTTCCATTCCTCCTCGCGCTGGGGACTCGTCAACACGAGCCGGAGACTCTCCCACTGGAATTTCATAGCGAACATTAGAGGAAGTCTGTACCCCTTCGGCAACATCGTCGTAACGCCATTTCGATCAGTTACGATGCACCATGGGTCCGTAGACCCGTGTGGGTGTCTCGCGGGTACGTCAAAGGCATTTTCGAAGAGATGCGAGATGAGGGTGGTCTCCGACCAGTCATGCGGACGGATGTAGTCCAGCTCATCTGGGTGTTTCCACGGTTCGTCGGGGTTGGAGAGCGTGACGGGTGCGCGGGGGGGAATGAGGATTGTTATTTTGTCATCGGAGGGTTCCGTTTTGATTGCGATGGGCGATGGAGGGGTCGGTGGGACGTGGGGGACAACGTCGGGGATGGGAGGTACAGCGTCGGGGATGGCAGGGACGTCATTGGGGACGTCGAGGACGTCGTCTGGTTGTTGTTTCGGCTTTGGCTTCAGGGGACGGGGGCGGGACGGGGATGAATGCCGCGGCATGATGAGGACGACCGGGCGGTCCGGGCGGCGGCGGAGGCGGCGGTCTTGGGAGCGAAGGGCGGGCGTGGTGGGCGCGCGGGCAAAAGCGAGTTGCAAGGGTTTAGCCCAGCTCCTCACAAAGTCAAGTTTGCACCAAACACGTGTCAACCAACCTCCCGTTTTTTTTCTTGTGATGTCCGACTCCGTTCAAGTAGTAGACTTTGGTATCCAGTCTGTATTATTTGAACTAGTAAGAAAAATTCTACATCGAGCCAAAGCTCTGCCTCAAGCCACAACTCCACCTCAACTCCACCTCAACACAATGTTCCACTTTAATCCCGATTCCATCCACCCATCTCCACATGTTCCTATACACAAGGCAGCTTATCGCCTTATGATCCACCACCGGCAGAATCATCCGACAGTCCGCAATATGATTCCCCGATATAGCTGAGTAGAACCTTCTCGAACCTCACAGAATATCATTGACACGTCTCCGTTGACAACAGAGCGTGCGCGGGTCCGTACCACATATGCTGCGCTGGAAAAGACGGGAGAAAGGTGTGAGACAAGGTCGTGAGTCATCCTTTCGCACGTGGAGCTTAAGCTTAAACTAGGAAGACTAGGCTCAACCTCGAGCAAGTCGCGGACAACGGCGGATTGACACCCGAACTCCAAGGCGGTACACTGGAGCCATCGATATCCTGTGTCACCATCCACATCATGCGTTTCTGAGACTTCCAGCGCATCAATATACTCCGCATTATATATTTTTGTATAGGTGTAGTAACCAATTCAAATTTCAAACTCACCTACATAATCATACAAGACCTCTCCGAGTCGGATATTCGTTCTACACATTGAATACCGGATATATCTTATCACCACCAACATCTTGGTTCCATCCATCTTCACTTTCGAAGAAAGACCGTCGACTGCTCTCCCTCCAGTGACCACAATTACAAATGACCACATCACAGAAACATTGATATGTTGTCATAGTAACTGCGCGTGTAGTCTGGAATTCCGATACCATATCTCCTCTCCGCATCCTCGAAGTATAAACCCGGAAAAAAAGGCATACCTTGAACTATCGCAAAGGAACAATTCTACGACTAGTACTGCACGATTTGGATAGCAACAAGTTCAACCTTCCATATTGACCACCGACATCTCTAGATCTCCAGTCAGTATTATATTATCAAGGTATCTGTGATACAACAAAACATGATGCGCCTCATCTCAATCATCCTTGGCAATGCGACCGCTATTGAGGACAAGACCCTGAATAGATAGTGCAATTCCAGGCTTGAATTCTACACCTATATGAATTCTAGATACACCTACATATTGACCACCTTCAGACTCAAATCATATGCGTATGACGCGTCTGCTGATGGTTGTTTTCTTGGATGATCACTATACGTATCACGACGCTCTCTTTCCATACGTCAACCATCCTCTCGCTATTCAAATATCTAGGTCAAATTCTGGAAAGGCTCTTCTAGTATGGTGCATCTATAAAGGCATACAAGCACAAAAACAAATCAACTTGCAGTGCCCAGAATGACACAGCCCACTCTGTTTCACCGACTTCGTATACGGTCTCTCTATACCAATTTGCTTTAGCGGTCTCAAAACATATCGTCATATACATCGACATCTCCGATCGACGTATCACTTCCGCGCCTCTCAGCTCTTGTCAACCTCATAGGCAAGGTAAGGTATTGTACATCTCAGCTCCTGACCATTCCTCACATCCTCTGACGACGCTCTCTTATTTATTCCACAGGTTCCCAAAATGCCTCGCCAAAGTCTTATTCTTCTTCACAACTCTCGTTTCCAGGTTCCTCCTTGGGCTATCTGATAATAATGGGCCCTTATAAAACCCTCATCATGAGCGAGAAGATTCAGAATCTCTTATCCACAGAAGGATGCATCGTCGGTCCACGGATTCGAAGTTCGCGTGAAGTGAGTATGCGGAGGATGTCGAAGCTGAAGACTTTGGATAAGGTGGGTATTAACGCTGGCTGTTAACCCTTCGAATAACGGACAGAATCCTGATAAGTAGAGACAATTGAGTGACACGGTTTATGGAGCAGATTGGCGAAAGAATTGCTCAGCAGGGGCATACAGAAAAAGCCGTGAGGTTGAGACGTGGAGACGTGGAGGGACGTGAGTGGCTGCTTTGCAGAAGCGACCGCTCTTCAGGTGAGAGGTTTGTTTTTGGGGAACTACCCTTATATACAGTAGAAGAGCTGTGGGAAATTCATATGGATGCACATGATTAATTGGGTATAAAGGTTATTTATACAAGACCAATAAGACAATGTAAGGTAGACAGTCACATGGAGGACTGCCTAGGAGAGAAGTCTGAGTGGCATAGGTCTCTTAACTAACCACAACAACAACTTGGATACAGTCCTTGCAGTGGATTATTTATTAAGCTATACACACTTCGTATTGTTGTTTCAATTCATTGCAACTCCTATTCTTTCTTTCTATGCCTGGTAGTTGTGATACCATCAAATTTGTCCAAAGCGGAGAAAGCCTGCAAGGATTGCAGATTCACCAGACAGATGTACTCAATACTCAGACCAGAGGGCTCAAATCTCACCATCAAGAGACCCCTATTAGACAAGCATCTGAGCCCAGAGACCAACAAGAAATTGGAAGTTATGTCAACAGTTTAGACAAGGAGAATTGGGGAAGCCCCTTGCTACTGTCAAGATTCTTGGAGTCATCAGTTGATCCACACATTCAGAATTTGCTAGAGCTACCGCTGCAACCAAGTACATCAGTCTCCTCGACTCCATATAGTCCCAATCTGAGTCCAGAGGACAACGAGGTCAGAATATTGACACTGGCCAACAGAATTCAGCTAGCATTGGAGATGAGAATATCCAGCAACTGGAGTCCATTACATCAACCCGAAATACAGACAATAGAAAATCAGACACTCATGAGTCCATCAAACATGCTGCTGACCATATCATCAAATCTGCTATCAAACAAGCCAAAGGAGAAGAGTACAATTCAGATGAGTCTGATGGAGAGAATTCCTGCATCAAGTGTGGAGGCCCTCAACCAAGTCAGCAATGCCCATCTGGGCTCCAGAAGTGAAGTGGTTGAGGGCTTCAAACCAAGATATTTTCAATACAATGTTTGGGATAACAATGCTGAGTTTTCTGCTACTCTTGTTGACTGGACTTTAGCAGCTCCCCTCTCAAGCTGAACTTCTCTATCCTCTACTAGATCTATGCTGGACATATACCCACACTTTTTTGACATTGTCACTCCTACAGAGGTAGATGTCTTTGAGACTCTCTTGGTTGTAGTGTTGTGAGGTCCAGTTCAGTCCGGTCTTTTAACCTTTTTGGGCAGAACCGGAAACCTGGACCGGTCCAGGTTCATCACAAAGTGCAGAACTATTAACTGGACCAGTTTTAATTGGTTAAAACTGGTGTTTTGGACATATTTTTGCAAATGGTAGCTCAAAAACACATAAAGACTGAATCCATGACCGGATTATCTGTTCCTTATGAACATATTTGATCTATACATGATTCAACAAGCATTACATGCACGGAACTCTTAAGTAAAGGATTATCAGATCATGGGCTCAGTTTTTATATGTTTTTGAACTAACATTTGCAAAATTATGTCCAAAACACTGGTTTTAACCAGTTCAGATTGGTTCATAGACCAGTCTTAACTGGACCATTGATAACTAGTTTAGACCAGTCCAGTCCATGGTTCTGGCACTTTGGGATGAATTTGGACCAGTTCAGATATCTGGTTCTGCTCAAAAATGTCAAGACCAGACTGAACTAGACTTTACAACACTATGTCCAGGGTAGTGTCAGTGGTCAGGGTGTGGAGGGCCATGAAAAAAGGTGCACCTGACCTGTCCACAATATAAGCCAAACATTAATGTATGGTTCAGTGCCTGACCCAGCATTCTTAGGCTGGAAATCATCTTAGGCCATCACCAGCATTAAACCCCTTCTCAAATACACCATTAGACTTGTAAAAATTCTTCATCCTGTTGTTACCAACATCTGAGCCACTGAAAATCACTGCAACACATCAGTCCACCATCAAACAGTCTCAAACACATCTCCTGTTACCTGCCTTTTCCATGCCTCATAAGTCTCTTTTATTTGTTCATATGTCTAATTCCTCCATTTTTGTAAGTTTTTCTTTCATTCCTCATTGCCCCTGGCTAATATCAAACCCTCCATGCAGTCCTGCCTTTCCTGCGCCTTCATATGTCTATTTTGCTTCACTTATATGTTTAAAATTCCTTCATTGATGTCATTTTTTCTTTCATTCCTTGTTGCTTTCAGCTAATATCAAACTGTAAGGGCGACCTCTGGAGGCTGTAGCACAATCACGCAACTGGCAGAGGGAGATCCAAAGTCTATTGAGTACTGTACAGTTACATAGGGACATAACTACACACCTGGCAGAGGGAGATCCAAAGAGAACA
>JABAJX010019908.1:10379-25367 GCA_018221735.1 Termitomyces sp. K1Aa | reverse complement strand
CTTTAATAGTCGGAGTAGCTCAAATGTAATTCTTCATACAGAGGAAGATTGGTAACAACGTCATGAACAAATTGGTATGAGTTTTCGTGTCAGAGGGTTCCGATTTCCGATCTTAATCCGATTCGTTGAAACGCGTGGAGTCACGTGAATAATTTAAAGTGGCCACGAACCTCCACGAACGCTAACTTGAAACCAGTGCTTCTGTGCTAGTGCCAACGATCTCTGAGTATTATTCTCATGAACCCCATGGTCAGCGATGAGGACCATGATGAACTCGACTTATTATCTGCCACTACCTCTGTCAATGTATATATGTCGACATCTTCAACAGAGGCAGCTCAAGCCAGCGAGACTAGCAGGGGCCCACGGCGTTCTCTCCGACCGCGTCTGTCGTATCCAGCCGCGGTGCCAACTCAGATAACGCGTAAAAGGACGTTATCTACGTCTGCCCTACGGAACCAGGAACCTTCTGTAAAGCGAACAAAAATAGACGAAAAAAAGGCGGTGAGTGATTTGCCATGCTAAAAATTGTCTTTTGTAGTTGATGCTTACGAGTCTTTCATCTTAGCAAACCGAAATAACCAACAAGAAGCGTGATTTACGCGATGAAGCAAGGAAAAAATGGTTGTATTGCCACAGGGATGTGGTAGAACCGATGTTGCCGGCCAATAGCACATTTTTTGATAATTTGCAGAAGGAGATGGAAAGAACCCACAAAGACGCGATTTCTTTCAAACCGATGCACCGCCTCGACATGCAGCCGAAGCTCATAAAGGGTGGAGAGATGAAAGACTATCAGGTAGACGAGTTTTGTGATTCCTGTGAGGTGTGAGCCTTTGATTCGTTTTTCAACATAGCTCGAGGGACTTTCGTTTCTGGTGTCTATGTATCGGAACGGTACGTCGATTTATGTCCTGAAAGACTGCAATTTCTAAATGTATACGGCAAAGGAATGAACTGTATCCTTGGAGACGAGTAGGTTCTATTCTTCCTGTTTGCCACCAGCACAGAACTCATTCTCGTGTAGGATGGGGTTGGGGAAAACTCTTCAGGTCTGTCGATAGAATATATCCTTCTGTTCTCTAGTGACCCTTTTCGCTTAGACATTGTCACTGTTCGCCTATATCAAGGAGAAGGCTCCTGGTATGAACTTCCCCAAAAGTTTTTATATCATTTCCCCTCATTCCATTACCTCAGGCCCTCATGACCCCCATCTCGTTATATGTCCGTTGTCTGTGCTTTCATCCTGGGAAGCAGTATGCGTCATCTCCTTCTAATGTCTGTTTTTTTATTTACAAGTTACACTTTAGGAAGTAGCTCGATGGATCCCCTCCATGCGTGTAATTCGTTTTCACGGCCCGAATAACGACCGAGAACGCCTCAAGCACAACATACGTGGCGATCGTAACTTTGACATCGTGCTGACGACTTACGAGACCTACGTCGCCGAGGACCAATGGTTTAAGAGTAACCGCTGGACATATTGTGTCCTTGACGAGGGGCACAAGATTAAGAATTCAGATACGACCCTTTCGCACAAGGTCCAAGGGTTAGGCAGCTTGTATAGGCTTCGTGAGCAAGCATTCGTCTTCATGACGATAGGCTGACGAATGACTTTCTTGTAGTTCTAACAGGAACCCCGGTCCAGAACAACCTTGGTGAACTATGGTCTTTACTCCACTGGCTCCTCCCGGCCGTCTTTACGCACGCCACTCAAACACTTTTCAAAGAGTCTTTCGATATGCAACGTGGTTCTTATGCGTTACGCTTCCTGGGCGCAGCAAAGAAGCTCGTCTCAACGATTATGCTTCGTCGTACCAAGGCTGTTGTAGTTGGGGACGACGTTCCGCCGAGAGAAGAGCTGACGGTGTTCATTCCTTTGACCGAAACGCAACGATGGTGGACATACAAACTTCTGACCAAGTTGCCTGCCGCGGATCTTGGAAAAATCTTTGCTGAGAGAGGCGAAACTATCAAGTTGGAACATGAGATGGCTGGGCAGGAGGTGTTAGGTCAGATGGAGAATAATCTGGAAACTGGGAAAATCCAGAGTAATAGTAAGTCGCATCTCATGTCTGAGTGTCACAAGGATCTAATGATATCACAGAGTATAAACAAATGATGAATCTGCTCATACAGCTTCGTCAAGTCTGCGATCAGTGAGCGCTTCTTCAAGTGCCTTACGTGTGACGATCTGGACTAATTTCCCATCGACTTTAGCCCATATCTGCTCCGTGACGCTGAGCCCGCACCATATGGTATCGCGGAGCACATTGTGTCTACCTCTTCAAAAATAATTGCCATAGACAAGTTACTTGCCGAACTTCTTCCGATGGGAGAACGTATTCTCATATTTTCAGTAAGCAAGCTCTCTGAAGTTTTCTGGTTCGACAACCTTTCATATTGTTTTGCATTAGCAATGGACAGGGTGAGGGGCATCTTTTTGGCCCAGAGAGGAAATCAATTTCTAATCTGTCACTCAGAATGCTCGACATCCTCGAAGACTTCATGGTTCTGCGGTCAATTCCATTCGCCCGTTTAGATGGGTCAACATCCCGGCCGCGTCGCTCCCTTGATATCAAATTGGTAATGTAGCCCCCTTGAAATATATTCCTCATACTGACGGCATAGTCCATAGTTCCAGCAAGAAAAGTCTCGTGAGAACCATATGTCATGATGAACCATTATCGTCTTGTACTGAACTCGATTTTAGCTTACAAGGTGTTCTTGATCTCGACAAAGGCCGGGGGTCTCGGTACGTCGGTCGCCTCATCGTATTCCATGTTCACAATTTCACCGGATATGTAGGTATCAATTTGACGAAGGCTACGACCGTGATCATGTGCGATTCGGACTGGAACCCACAGAACGACCTGCAAGCTATTGCGAGAGCTCATCGCATCGGCCAAACGAAGGTCGTCAAAGTCAGGCTCCCTTTCCTTGGGATGATATCAGCCTTATCAAAACTTTATATCTACAGGTCTACCGTCTCATCTGTCAAGGCAGCGTTGAGGACCAAATGCTTGACCGCATCCGACGAAAGCTTTTCCTATCGTATAAGATCATGGGGTCAGACAATACCACCTCGTCGGAGAATACCTCCTTGGACTCAAGTGAGCTTATGGACATCCTCCGTAGAGGTAGTAGTGCGCTATCACATTGCGATAGCAGGATGAACCTGGAACGATTCTTGGACGCGGGTATGGTCGATATACTAGATCACTCGCGGAGCCTGGAAAAAACACGGGATGCGAAGATCAAGAACGATCTCCAAGTTGATCAGATGGATGTGGGCGATGAGCAGCTTCTGTCGGCTGCCGAAGAGGAGGAAAGGAGATTGTTAAGTGGGATTGCGCAAGTTCAGTCGCGCGTCTTTGAAGGAAGGGTGGTAGGGAAGTATCAGAGTAATGCGGATATCGCAGCGGAGTGGCGCAATCTTGGGAAGAGAGCTAGGGAAGACAGGACGGTCAAGATTGGCGGGATGACTTTCATTGCTTCATCTATCAAGGAAACCGTATGTAGCTTCGGACCTGTTTACAGCGTAGCTTGACGACCTTTTCCCAGATCGCAACGACAGCACTGAAACTAGACAAGAAAACGAAGAAAAAGTTTGATTCGGAGGAATGGTGTATCCATTGTCGCGATGGTGGAGAAGTGGTTTTGTGTCCAGGATGTCCTCGTGGTAAGTCTTTTACCTGTTTTTACCCATTCCTATGAGATATTTGATTCACTGATTTGACCATCTTATCACGGTAGTATTCCACGCGAAATGCCGCGAACTCACCAAGGCTGATCTCCGTCGACCTCAAGTGTATTGTAGCCAACACAACTGCGCCGGATGCTTCAGGTCCACTACCGACTCTGGTGGGATGCTTTTTCGGTAGGTGTTTACAATGTAAGTAGCACAAGGAATTAACAATGTGGTCATACAGATGCCGTACATGCCCCCAAGCCTTCTGTGAGGACTGCTTGCCTGAGGGTGACCTCGATGCTATCGGGGAAACACTTCCAGAATTGTACGTTCCATGTTTTATAACTATAAAGGGCACAACTCACGCTGATTATCTCTGAAGTTTGCTCTTGGATTACGGCCCAATGGCGACAGCTTATTACATCAGATGCCATGACTGCATCGCAGACTATGCAGAAAACCCAAATTCTCTATTCTGGGTCGAATGGGATAGAGATATCAGCCAAGCTAAGAAAAGGCTAGAACAACGAATCGCTGAGGCTGCCTTGAATTGATCTAACTTTAAGTGAACTGTTTCTTGGAACACATCGTCCATACATAGATCGACATACCACATCCGTTTTATATTCTATTAACGTCACTCATTCCATACTATGTAATCACCCAACTTGTAGTCAACTATAGCATTGTGTATATCTCTCTGAATTGTTCAGTTGGTGCATTCGTGGTCAATGATTAATGATTATTGATCCGGTAAAAAGTACTAGTAATCGATAATCATATGGTGACAGACACATACATCAGCTCTAGGTTCGTTCAACTTAGTCCGCATCGGCATCCGTAATTCAGCTGTCCGAACTACGTTTGCGGATTCCCTGAGTAGTTCCCAATTATACAACTACCGATTATGCGGATTCAAATCCTCAGTGACCTTCATCTTGAAATTGAACGACCAAATAGTGCACCCGGTTGCGAGTTTTACCACTACGACATCCCGGTCCGAGCACCCCATCTAGCTTTGCTGGGGGACATCGGCTGGACAATAGATGATAGGCTCTTCGAATGGCTGGAACTCCAACTCAAGCGGTTCGAAACCATCTTCTTTGTGTCTGGCAATCATGGTCCGTGCCACCCTTTATAGAGGATGACGACAAGTTCCACTCACAAATGGATTCAGAACCTTACAGATCGTCATGGGTATGTTATTGATCAACCATGTTGCGGCATCTCTTTGATTTCGCTGAAGCAAGAGTCAACCGATCGTCTGAAGGCTTTTGCCACAAAAGTTGACAACACTCCGTCCCTTGGAAAATTCATTCATCTCGATCGGTCGCGATATGATGTTAGCCCGAACCTTACCATTCTTGGATGCACTCTTTGGTCATCTCTGAATGCTGATGACCTTGATATCCTCACTTGGTCCCTTACTGACTTCCGGCGGATTGACTCGTTGAACCCAGAAACCTACTCTGCTTTGCACAAAGCAGATGTGCAATGGCTCAATGACACTGTCGCTTCTATCGCGGAACAAGAGCCGCACAGACAGATTGTAGTATTTTCTCATCATGCCCCAACTAAGGATGGTACAGGCGATCCCAAGTTCAATGATGGGCCGACAAACTCTGCGTTCGCTACAGAACTCATCCAAGAAGCGTGTTGGGAAAGTGGGAAGGTAAAGCTATGGGCGTTTGGTCATACACACTGGTGCTGCGATTTCGAACGAAAAGGCGTGAGAGTCTATGCAAACCAAAGAGGCTATGGGGAAGGGCGAAATGAGTACGACGCTGGGAAAGTTATAGAGTTATGATCTACACACGTATATTCCCTTCTTGTGCACAATTTTACAACACTTTTCCTGGATTGTGTGTTTTGCAAATCGCAATTGATAATTAGCTGTCGTGCCGCGTTTGTTGCGAGACCTATTAAGAAGTGAGCACTTTACACACCCGTACTTAACACACCCATTACTATCGATACACCTTTCAGGACAAATGCATACATTCCGGTGAGAATGCCGCTAATCAAGGGCAGTCCCAATCTATAATTGAAAAAGCGGAGGACGTCGAAAAGGTTGTGAGGATACTTACTATGTACGTAGTCACAAGGTCATAATGGGACCCTGTATAATGAAATGAAATATCACTTATTAGACTCTTTACAGAATTGATCATCAAAGCCTCTGATAGCAGCATAACAATTGGGGTTGGACCAACTCCTTACTAATCAGAATCTGTATTCCAGGTCTCAAGCTTCAAGAACCGTCAAGAAAGTTCTTCGTCGTCGATATAAACATAAATTATCATAAACAAGATGTGATGTGATTGTCAATGTCAGAAACAGCTTGGGTTCATGTGCAGTGTGCACACTCCATACACAGCGTCGTAGATATGACATATAGTTGCGGTCATGTAACCATATTGTCTACTTACCTTGAGCTGCGTACGCCCATTGCCAGTGGGAGAGGCCATTGGGAGCGGCCGTAACTTACGACTTAGTACCAGAAACGACGGTGTTGGGTTTCGACGTTGAAGTCAAACAACGTCGCTGAATTCCGGAGTCCGGTTCGATGCCTCCGCTTCATGTTTCGAGCATCCTCTCGACTAGTCGTGAGTATTTCAATGTGAAGTTATCCGTTTTCTGACATTCTCTCCTACCGCAGCCCAGACGGGCTCTGCTTGCTGCCTCGGTTGGTGGTGTAGTATTGCACACATCACCAGAAAAGGTATGTGTGTTTACTGTAAGACTCTTTGTCTACTGAACTGTGAAATAGCTTTCGATATACCCCAGTTCTACTCCTGACACCTTGGTGGTAGAAGAACCTTTGATATTGGAACAAGAAATTGGGGACTTGCGACGAAAAGTAACCGAGGTGTTGCTCGATACGCACGGCCAAATCCAGGGCGTCGTGTCACGATGGATTGGCATTGAACATGCGATTGAAAGTTCGTGTTTATTATCATCTTTCTGACTTGTTTTTTTGCTAACTTTGAACAGACCGTATAAAAAGCATCATCTCTCCAAACGAACCTCTTACTCCCGGATTACTCTATGTCGGTGTCGCAACGCTCAGCGGTTCTATCCTCGCTAGAAATCGCATGATTGCAACACGTCTACTCCTCCCACCCATTTTCCTTATTGCCTCTGCGCAACATTTCCTCCCACAAACAACAGAAAATCTCACGTCGTATCTCGGCTCTCTCGAAGACACGTACTTCCCGGCACTGGCTGAGAAGCACGCGATCGCCAATGCACATACACAGATGACATGGGAACGTCTTAAAGATGCGTCGCAGAACGGACGAGAGTGGGTTAACGGCGGGGCACTCACCCTAGTAGACAAGATCCAGGAAGCGACGGGGTTGAAACTTAAGGAGACGCTGGGTTGGTCCCAGGCTGGACTACAGCGTGTTGAGAATAAGGCGCAAGAGTTAGCAAAGATTGTGGAAGAAAAGGCCACAGAAGCCCAGGTTACGGTGGAGAAGGTGCTAATAGATGAGAACAAAGGAGAGGGTGCCAAGAAGGTGGAAGAGAACAAGAGATTGGTATGATGACTTCCACTCATTAGATCTTCTCATATAGACCGCTTTTTGACTTTGCTTTTGTGCGCCGGCTGTGAGCGGTATTTCGACCGACGTTCCCAACAGATTGATCTACCTTTTATCGATTGCTTTGACAAATGCGATTGATACAACTATATTTACGCAGATGACAGATTGTCATAGATTGTATACTCAGGTCTCCATCACTGCTCAAAATCCTTCAGCTCGAGAGGCTTTACGTTCAAGATCTTCCCCATGTGAGTCGGCGCATACCCCATACCCTTCCTTCGCAAACTAAATAATTCCTTCAAGAACATGACTGGGCTCACAATCATCTGACACTGTTCCTTCATTGCTCCTGTCCGATTCTCCGGTTTGACAAATCCATCGCTATCCCACATGTGCGGTCCAGATTCGGCCCCAATAAGCCCCAGCATCCGACACAGCCGCTGATATGTTTCGAAGTCCTTCAAATAGAGCTGACCTGCGAACAGATTGAGCTGCAGCATCAGATCGGGTATGAAAGCCAGGGGATCCGACGAAGTTGGTAATGGTGGTATTGTGAAGAACCTGAGGTCCTCCGTGGTTCTCATGTTTTGACTTACGCGAGGAGTGTATATGTGGAGATGAACATGTTTGCTCTTCCAAATCATCGGAAGAAGCTCGTTGGCTTCAAAAGGGCTGAGTACGATGAGTACACGGTTTGCAGGGACGGAGAGGATCCAATTGACTGGGCGAAGGAAATCACCGACCGAGATTCCGCCTCGTACAGTTGTCGCGAAATCTTTTGTAGAGAATAGCGCATCAGACCATTCGTGCTTGGACTTCAAGGGGGAGAAAAGCGGTATAAACGGAGAGGCAGTATCAGGTTTGAATTTGCCTTTCTGAATGAGCGCCTTGAGGGCTTCGTGGAGGTGTGATGAAGCCGGGTCCACCTTGGGTGGGAGCTCACGCTGTCGTTCCTTTTCTGCTTCTTTAAATACCTGCCTCTCCTGTTCCTCGTCCGCCTTGTTGTCACCCAGCTCTGAAAATCCGAGACGGTCAAGACGCTCCTTCAGTGGAAGAAGTTCGAAAGCCGGGTGGAAGGAGGTCGTATCTGAATCCACCTGCGCGTCGTACATCTCATTCAAGGTACGGGCATCCGGTTCCTCCCATGACGATCGTAGCTTATGTAGGGCGTCAGGGGCAGATGGGTCCCTTTCGTATAAGGCCCAAGCATCGCTCCGCCGCTGATAATCCAGACCTTGTTGTGCCCAGTGTGGAAGGTACCGCCGGATATGCTCACACGTCTGCCACATCGTCCACCGCAGAATGTCCAGAGTGCCGACTTGTACTGACGGGTCTAGAGGACATAGCTCGCATGTCCGAATGCTTTGATCCACCTCCTTCGGAGCAAGAAACACAACAGATTGACCCCGTCCTAATTGCCGCATCCGCATACAGCCTAATAAATGTTAACGTGAGTCCAGGTCATCGACGAAAGATTTGAGAGATAATTAAAGTTTACCTTGCACCAGCCGATCCTTTGTCAATTTCGGACCCAATGTCACGGCCGCGCGAAAATCATTCGGGAGCTTCAAGTCGGTTCCACGAGTATGGGAATCATCAAGATAGACAGCGCAGAGATCCATTTTCTCATGATACTGGGACGTCACAAATTTTTCAACTTGGTTGTCGCGTGACATAACGACTAGCTCATCGCGGTCGTCGAAAAAAACGATCGCATGGAGATCTAGTACAAGTGAGAGCCATCTGGAGACGAGCTCAGTGTTCTGCATGTCTAACATCTGGGCTCCAACGTCTAAGAGGACACGGACTGGTGGCGTCTGCTTCACAAGGTGCTCCAGGAAATCTCTTCCAGTCGGGTTATGTCCATTCCCATCCTCGAGGCAATGGTATGTGCCATTTTCGGGTCGAAGGAGGATGTTGAGGACCTTTGCATTTGTAGCGAGCTGGCCGAATGGGTCACCGGCAATAGTCGTAATGTTCTGGTGCATAGATGTCGGAAGCAGATATTGATTGTCATTTGTCCCACTGAAGCCCGTGGTTACCTGAGCTTTTGTCTCCGCCAAGTCCCATGAGGATGTAGAGAGTTTCTTGGGAAACTGTTTAGCGTAACGCGGAAAGACCACGTTGGACAGGAAAAAATCGACAACGGCCTTGTTCTTCCGGAAAAGGGGTTCTAGAATTGTTTTACGTTGGTGTTCGTCATCTAAATTTACACCCTTTATGTCGCGGAACGAAGGGGGGATTTCCTCGCGACCGGAGACCCATTGCTTAACAGAAAGAAGTACGTGTCAGAGTGAAGATTTAACCATTAGCTTGACAGTGCTTACATTATACTCCAATGGAGGATCGTCTAGCTTAAACAAGAGATCGAAACATTGGTTCAACTGTTCCTCTGTGAGCCCACCATAATAATAACTCAAGCATGTCAGAAGAAGGGCAACGTCTGGATGGCCAAAATCTGCTCTGAGTGATGGAAGATCCTTGGCACGATACGGAACAGCAAGAAGAGTACGGCTGAGATCCAGGCCATAGTCGACTCGCCACCGCTTCTCTTGGAGCACGAAGCGGAGTAGCCCATGGCCGAAAAGACCGCGGTAGAGTAAGAGATGTTTCCAGGCACTGGTATCGTGCAAGAAGTTGCGAAGGATATTGAGGATAGCGGTACTACCGTGATGGCATCTTATGAAGTCTGATGCAGCTGGACGAATGTAAAGAGGGAGCAACTTGAATCGATGGCTCCCCAAGACTTCGGAAACTACCGAGTCAATCAAAGCCTCCCCAGCCTCGATATCAAGAATTCGTACGACTGCGCATCCGAACTTCTCCAGCTGATGAACTTCCAGTCCATTTGGATACACGGAAGAGAGATTTTCTGCATGCTTCTGGGCATAGCCTATGACTTCTTGTATTATTGCCCAACGGTCCGGATGACTGTCCATTGGTTGTTGGAGTCCACTGGTGTATACCAACTGATATGTAACTCTCAAGATTTCATCGCTCTCGTCCAATACATCCCTCGCCATAGAGAGTAGCCAACGATGAGATGCAATTAGAGACTTCGTGGCTTCCCTATGAACCTCAGCAGATAGATCAATTCCCATGAGCCTAAAAGACAGTATGTGTTCCGGCTGGATGAGAAGTAGACCTCTTTCGCGTACACATGTCTCATAAAGTGATTGCAGTCGCCCCAAATTTGTTGGGCTAACTTGAAAGTCCCGAGAAAAAGGCAGGTAAAAAACACGCCGATCAGTGAGCCTACTGAGTCTCTGTACGAGAAGGTCGAACATCTGGTTGACCAGAGGCTTCAAGACGACAATGCGGACAAGTCTTTGTCCGTCAGCCAGTGCGGAAGAAATCAACGGAACAATTACAGCAGACTTTCCCTCTCCCATATTCAATTGTGTCAAGGAATTTTGTCCTGAGCGTGGCGAAATCATCTCCAACGCAACACTGCTCTGAACAGGGCGTACAGTAAAATTCCCGTCTATCTTAGATAAGAAATGAGTCTACCTATGAAACGATCGATTGTAATTCCGATGCTTACCTGGATTAAGAGCCATTCAGGATCGTTGAAGGATACATTTGTTTCATATTCTCCGTTGTTGAGTTCTTTGAGGAGATCTTCTTCACGACCGGATAGTCTATATAAGAGCATGCGGCGGGAGCGTTGGAGTCTGACAAGTGCTTGTGCCATTGCGATCACTGCAGCCTTCAAGGATGCCAACGGGTCACCCAGCTCGTCCCTCGAAAGTAGACCGAGGAGAGACCTGATTTTCAGACATGGCCACTGCTTAGCATGTGCCTCTGCTCTCTCTAAAGGGCTCTTGGGGGAGAGAGTAAGCTGGAGAGTGCCATAAGAAGCACTAAATTCACGGCGCCGCAACTCATATTGATTTTCCAAGGAAAGGAGGGAGGTTGATAATTGGGACCGATCATTGGAAGCTTCAGTTACCTCAGTTCGACAACAAAGATAACTCTCTAGACTGCTCCCCAATGCATCTGCGTAGATATGATGGAAAGATTGTGGTCCTCGTCTGAACTGGTTTACTAGAGAACCAAGTTTGAAAGCTTCGGGATCAGTAAGGGGTGTTGTGACTAGGCTCACTCCCTCCAACGGGGCTTCGGGAGTTGGAATGGGTAGTTCATATGGCTGACAACGAAGGCAAAGGTCTTCTAATGTTGCAGGAAAATGGCGTAGGCATTCCACTTGGACGCTTGGCAGAGGAGGAGTATGGTATAAATCCAGTGTTAACGAAATCGGAGCGGGTAAAGTTTTGTAGTTTCGATTCAATACAGTCTGAACTTTTTCGATGAATTCCCGGAGATTCATGTTGTTATACCACCCCAGAAAGACTTCAGAAACTTTGTCCTCAAGGGTTGAAGCAGTCAGGTTAAGCAGATCGAAGTGCGAATGGTGTGGAAGGGATGATGCCTCGCAAGGCCATTGGTTTACCAGGTAATCGATGACCTTTTCAATCTCCTGACGTGTTGGAGATTCCCAATATGAAACACGACGACTATTGTACTGGAGATTGCTTTCGCCTGGTTCTCGCGTTGGTTGACCATAGGGAGGCTCTTTGATGTATTCCTGGAGAATTCTGCTTAGGGTTCCTCTGTCCGGAGATAAACCAGTGCCAAGGTCATATTCGATTGGTGAAGGAGAAGCAATGGAACAAAACTCTGGTTGGCGTGCAAAAGAGAGAAATATTGGTAGAAGGCGTCTGATCTGATCAGCGTGGGAAGATACATAAGCCATTGATGAAAGAGCGAATCCCATCCGGGAACTCAACACATCGAACGGTTGGTCTTGTCGGCACATCTCATAAATTGGAAGGAATAGGTCAGACAGACAAGGTAAAATGAACCTGCGATAGGAATCTATCGCATGAGTCATGTTCGTGATTACTCGGATGCCTTGCAGCTCCTTCCACAGATCGCATAAACTTAGGTCCAAGGGAGGAGAGGCATTGAATGAGAGGTTGGATATATTGGTAACAAAGGTGAGCAGTTCCTCAGTTTTATTTTTGCGTCTGGAGGTGGAGTAGGATAATATGGGATATATCCAATCACAGTGAGGCGAGGGAGCTGTTTTCCCGAGGGTATAAAGCCCAGTTGTGCGAGAATCGAGACGACTTAGTAAATGTAAATCCATCGTGTTGTCAATGTCATCTGTGGGCGTTCCAATACCGATCGAACTCATTTGTCGCTGAAATCGAAGTATATCTCCTATTCGGGATGCAAAGGCCCAATGCTGCGCCAGCGAACTGAGCTCTTTCCATTGGATCGTCTGCATCGCTCTGAGATGCTTTGGATACCACTCAAAATCTGGCGTCAGGCTTGCTATGTCTCGGAGAAGGGCCACTTCCTCCACAGAGAGGTCTTGAAACGAGAACGACCTCGCTGACTCCAATTCGCGGAGAGCCTCCTCTGTTCCAGTACGCCCCGTAAGTTCATCTGGAAGGGGGAACGACGTGCATGCGTGAAGGTAGATTCTGTAGATGTCGCTCAGCAGGGTGGTCCCAACAAGCCGTCCCAGGGTAGAGTCAACTTGATATGCGACATATTTTTGGGGCCCATCTCCGAGTGATACTGTGATATGACTATGATGGTGATGTCTCGTGATCCTGACCTTGCCAAAAGGAATAATGACACAACGAGAGCCCGGAGTCGCTATTCTTGTGATACCAAGGAATCTGCTCCGAAGCACAAGTTGATTGACCAGACCGTACATCGTTCCACTTGATTGGTTGGGGTCGACCACCATGTCACGAATGGTGGAACATTCCAGATCTTTGTTCTCGTTCAAGAAAAATGACATCTTGTAGCGTGGTAGGTCGACCAATAACGCACGCTTTGCATTCAGAACAACATGTATATGGCTAGAAAGCTCAAGTGGCTCAAGGCGTTTGGAAACCATGCGAAACGTTTTGCTTCGAATATCCACCATATGCATCTGCGGGCTACACCCCACTGTCATCGTTCCGGTGCCAGTTTTGGTATCAAATGCGAGGTTCCAATTGTTTTCGGAAGGCTGCCATATGGTTTCAAGAGGATGAAATGTGATACATTCAATGGTGCCTGGGACTGGCGAAAGATGCAACCAGTGGGCATATTCCATGAGGAAGGATGTCGGAAAGTCTTGTTCGCCCTTGCGACCGAAAGCTGTATGCGGAACCAATTCAAAGAGATCTTCTCCTCTGAATTTCGCTTGAATGATCAGGTTCCCATCGGGCCCCGGAAGCTGGAAATGTAGCTGAAACCGGGGAAAAAAAGGAGGATTGTGAGTTTGTTGTAAGGCTCAACTTCCCCAGGACTTACGGTGAGATTGGGCGCAGCAATTGCATTACGAGTGGCAAAATGCATATTGGGAAGTCCCGATGGGACGACATCAATTACTTTCTAAACTCGATATCAGCAATGAATGTGATAGGTAGCTTTGGAATACACACATTTTTTAATAAACGGATGTATGTTGGATGTTGGATGATCGAGGACGGCAATCGTCCAAGTGGTTTACCATCAATCAGCAAGGAGCCATCTAGAAGATTATAGTACACTCTGGATTGCATAGTTGTTGACGTTGTGGACAACAGCCAATGCTTGTTTGGCGCTGGTAATTGTTTCCAGTCTGATCCCGGATGATAATCTGACCAGATAGCGAGAATCGAATTGTCGATACCTGTCCTACTGGCTTGGATTTTGTCCCATATAGTTGGCGCTAAATTTTGAGACATTCTTTTATTTCGGGACAGGAAAAGGTCAAGTTCAACAGGTAGTAGATCGACCGCGGGAGCATTGACTTGAACATGAATTGCACATTGAATATAAACGTCGATATCTGCGTCAGAGTTGATGAGATGGCCAAAATAACAAGGATCGACATCATAAGTGGCGTGACATGTAGCTGCAACCAAGCACATTCGTTGCCGCATAAGATGCAAGGATGCGTCCTCGTTGTCCAAGCGTTCAAGGTCATGGGCAAGGCTGCACAACCATGTAAAGGCAATTGTTCGAACGGTTCGGAGAATAGAACAGGCGCGGGTGATAATCTTGTATTCACGAGAAGAGGCAAGTAAACGGGAGATCAAGATGATGATGGTCTGCAGCGTGATCGTATGATGCCAGTTGCTCTCAATGGTTGAAACTAAGTCACCAATTTCGGTCAGCAGAGCCGTGCCAAAATCCAGTTCCTTCAATACACTATGCCACTGTAGTTCTTCCCCTCTGATGGTTCCTGTCTGCATCGCAGCTTGTGCAAGGATCATATGAACTTCCAAACAATTGAAGGAAAGCGCCCGTGCTCGGAGTTCTCGGAGTATATTGAACCACTGCAGTACGGGCCCGCTGCGGAGTGTTCCGAGTGATATGAACTCGTGTATAGCGAGTTCAGGAGGCACAGTTGCCTGATCTGCTAATGGTCGATTGGCAGAGTGTGAGGTATCCTGCATCACATACTGTAACGTGGAGTATGGGCTTGATGAAGGTAATTTGTATATGCATAGGTCTGCTATCGAGCAGTTTACAAATGACCCTTTTGCCCAACGCTCTAATTCTGTGTCGAACAAGCTATATTTCAGTCCGTTGTTGACAAGAATTTCACGATCACTGCTGATGTTATGGATCTTCTGAGTCGAGTAATGTGATTTGGTAAAGGGCTTGGTGGGCGATGCAAACATTATTCGTGTTTGACCGGCCGAATAAGCCTTTAAATCCAAGTAGTTTGCAAGCGTAACCTCCGCTTTCGGGGAT
>JABAJX010019907.1:0-25489 GCA_018221735.1 Termitomyces sp. K1Aa | reverse complement strand
TCCTTCAGATGTTGGTTTCAAATCTAGCCTTTTGAATGAGATCATTTTCTCGTTTCCCAAACTCAAAGAACCGATGAGTTCTCATCGCTATCATGGCACAATTGAATCCTATGTGCCAGCCACATCAGTAACAATGGGTCTTGTCGATTCAGTCCATACCAGGATGGGAGGTTTGCCTCGGCCACTGCATTCAATAATTTACCTAATTGTGTCGAAGCATCCGACGATCTAGCAAGAGGCCGGTCAACCTTTATGGTCGAGATGTCAGAAACTAGCGAAATCCTAGGATCTGCAACCAGAAACAGTCTAGTGATCCTGGACGAGCTTGGAAGAGGGACATCAACCTTCGATGGAGTTGTTATCGTTTTCTACTCATTGTTATCAATGCTGATCCAAGCCTCCTAATGCTCTTATTAGATGGCCATTGCAGATGCTGTCATGCAACAGCTTGTGGAGGAGACAAAATCCAAAACCTTGTTCATAACCCATTACCCTCTGGTAGCTTCCAATCTTGAAAGCCAGTATCCCCTCGACGTGGAAAACTTGCATATGGGATTCGAAGAAGACACTCGTGTGAATGGCATTCGGGAAATTACATTTCTATACAGATTAACCCCCGGCATGGCGTCTGGTATGTCACTTACAAATTCGCCCAATCCTCATGCGTTCTTATTTCTGTTCGTAGGATCATTTGGAATCGAGTGTGGGCGTCTTGCAGGCCTTCCAGAATCACTCCTCTCTATAGCGACCGAATCTGCCGCAAAATTGCGGTTGCATATCAAGGATCGGACAAGGCGTAATAGGTATACAACTTTGTTTCGTCACGACACCTCGCTGAATGCCGATTCATATTCAGGATCTTCAAAAGCATCAAGCTCCTTGCGGACTGCATGAACACAGGAGGAACGGTTGGAGCTTTGAAAATGGAAGAATTACGCATTATGGCGAGATCTATCTTCAATTCGACAGTATTATAGAGTCAAATCCTGGAGAGCGTAGGCATATACCTGGAATATCTAAATGGATGATAAATGATCCTTTGCAAGTGAGTAGACATCGTGGAATGTGTTAAAGGTAGATTGCTATGCAAAACCCAGATAGCGAGTGAGAGCGAATCATAACGAAGTACAGCTGCCTCTGTGAATATTGTTCCAGCGAAATTCAACTACTGACCGAGCAGCGTGCCCAGGCTAGTCGGCTTGCATTTGGCTTTGAAGTCTTATCCTGACTTCACCTTTTTCCGCTTTACTTTCTTCGTTGTACTCGAGGTGTCCTCCGCCTCAATAGATTCGTCAGCTTTTCTTTTCGTTTTGTGAGCAGGCGCATCAGTCTTGACCGATGGCTTTGGCGCGTCTCCGGGTTTTAGAACACGAACTATCTGTTCGCACATTTTTGGCAGCCCCGGAGACTTCTTGAAGCGTTCTGACGACCTGAGACGGCCGGCCAAAGAATGCCACAAATCTGGTTGCCAAATTTCGGCATTAGATGCGCGATCCAGTCGTTGAGTTTGACGAGTAGCTACAAGTGCCAACTTCAGGACCTCCTTCACCTGGGCAGCATTGAGAGTGTTCTTGTCAATGCATGCGTCGGTAACCACCTCCAGCAGAGCTTCTCGGAGATGCGAAGCAAATTCAGTCACTTCCGATGAGTTCATTTCACCCTAAACTTTGGATTAAACATGGATTTCTGGTCAATTGAAAGGGCAACGTACCATAGCAAGGAGTTGACCCATGAGCGTCTCCAGAAGCTGATATGCTTGCCCCTGTCGATAGGCATTGACTGCGCGGACTGATAACTCTAAAAGATCACTGCGAAGTATCCATGCGTGTGCTGAATGGCGCCGAATGAAATCTTGGAAGAAGCTGGAGTGGAGAGCAGAATTTTTTCTTGTGAGGAAATCGGCTAGGGACTCTCGGTAGAGTTGAATAAGAGGTTTCTCGGAATTAGAGTGAGCCAGAATCCTGAAGAGATAAAGGCTGCATTGACTAAGGGTGGCGAGCATGTCGGAGGAGTGAACTCTGCGGGCACGTGTATGGACGTCGCTGGCTAATGTCAAAGCGAGTTCCATGTCGATATTAACTGGTATGTCTTTTGACTTGGTAATCCTTGAACGAAGGATGCCTTTGGCTTTATCAGATAATTGACGTTCGTCCTGGCCAGTGCCGGATATAAGGTCAATCAGAGGGGACAACAATCGGAGAATCAAAGGACTAGATGGTTGCTTCTTGACGAATGTGTCTACCAGGTCAAGAACTCGGTTTTTGAAATGAGTAGCTTCGCGCTGAACGTCGACGCCTGAAAGTTTGATGGAACCAAAATACAAGCACTGGAAATCATGATAGACTTACCTTTCCCCGTTTTCTTTTCATTGGCGCGTGTTTTGAAAACTGTGGCAAGTTGTTCGTCGATAGCCATCATTTGATCGTCATCCATGAGCTCTTCTTCCTCGTCGGAATCGCCAGTTGCGGCTTCAATACCGTTTACACGTAGTGCCTCTTCAATTTTTCTCCGTAGTTCGACGTCCTCTTCTTCGTCGTTGCTGTCCTCATCACTTTCATTGCCAGTATCATCCTCACTCTCCTCTTCTGAATCATCAGAACCATCGTGACCAGCATCGTGCTTATCCTCATCAACATCCTCCATCTCCTCGTCTTCATCTGCATCCCTTAGAAGTTCGGCAGGATTGCGTCGCTCCAGTTGCTATCCGTAGACTGATCAGCAGTTTGTTCTTTAGACAACGAAGTAAATGTCCTTACTGCGACGATGAGATCAATGGTGGATTCTTGGACAGCTCCTGACAACAAAGCGAAGACTTGGTTGCCGACTGTACGCATATATGAAGTTGACTTTTCCAAAAAGCCAATGATAGTATCGACAAAAACATCTACTGGTTCTGGGGCAGATGGATCAGTATCAGCTGAAGCTGACTTCCTGCCTTTTTTGCCCTTTTTGCTCCGAGGGAACATCCGATTCGCTCCGTCAAGGGATGCCTTTGAAGCATTGGTATTCTCCATCAACAGCGAAAAATATGGGACAGACCTCCAACGCCCCAGTATTTATCTCGTCTCCTTCATCTGAACAGTATTGCTCTAAAACCGTAGCAGACAGAAGCAATTCAACTCCCTTAGCCGCTTCTTGTCGTTCATCTGTCACCTGCAAAACCGTTAACTATGAGTATGACCCGCATGCCACAGACAAGTTAACTGACAGTTTTGAGTTGTGTGACAAGTTCCTGTGCCTTTGTACAAAGCCCCAAGACGTCGTCTTCCAGGTTATTTTGTAGCGAGACATGCTTGCTGTCCTCCGTTAAAGTCTGAATGGTATTTAAAACTTTAGATACCCAGAACTCCCCGTCAGAAGCAACTGCAGACATTTTAGACGTCTTATCGCCCGATTTCACAACAGAGGTCTGCGTATTGAGATCACTGATGCAAGTAAGAAGTTTGGTGCGACATGATTGACGGAGTTCATCAGAGAACACAGGATTGAGTATGGAATGCAACTATGATATATCAGTCTAATCCGTCAGAAGACAATCAGCTGCCATGAAGGACGTACAGCAAGGAAGCGACTCTTTTCCGTCTTCTTTTTGACAGTGAATATGCCATGGACAACGAGCCAATCCAGTATCAATTGTACCCAATCGTCGCTCTTCGGCATCGAACCACTGCGAATGAGGCCACCAAGCTGCTCTATAATCCACGACCGGCGAGAATTGATCGTTTGAATATCCTCGCTGTACAGAAATCAGCCGTTGAAAGGCTGAAAAAGAAACGACATACCTGGTTTGACTGGGTCCGTTGACTTGCCCAAGAAGAGACTCGATGTAATTCTTGATGCCCGTCGTGTCCATGGATGTCAAGATATTTTCGACGGTTTTAGTTTTTGTCAACCTGTCGAACTGGTGACTGCCATGGACACCGGTCAGTTGTAAAATTAAGGCGAAACCAAGTTGAGGATTGCTCTGGACGAAGGCTTGTACTTCGGTGGCCTCAAGGTAACAAATCAATACAATCATTAAGATACCTATATTAAGGATAACTACCGTCTGCCGAGCCATTTTGTGCAGATAGCGATCTGACTTTGATAGATGGTTGATCCAGGTTCGCATGAAATTTTTCGTAAAAAGCATAGGCATGGTATCTTGGGTAACACGAGGTAATGCCTTTTGAAAAACTTGGAAGCCCCAATATTTCCGTTCGACCGAGGCAGTCGAAGAAAATAGTGATTCTACAGGGCAGAAATAATTAAGCAACGTCCTGGTGAGCAAAAAAAGTTCACCTACCATCGACGACGATACGGAAAAACTCTTGGAAGGATCCTCGAGGCGACTGTGAAGAACCAAGTCCAGGAAGGAGCTGTTCCAAAATTATGTCCCAAACGAAATGAAGTTGAGGTTTCCAATTCCCTGTTGTAGTTTTTGGAATGTCTTCACCGTGATCTTCGACAGCTGATTCCTAATACACAAACTTTCCATGAATTTGTGCATGACTCGAGGATATGATTCCAATATTACTTTTAATATACGCGCTAGGTTCTGCAGATTTCCGGTATGCAGTAATTCTGGATTCTTGAAGGCGGGTGAGCAAAGCTTACGCCAATCTTGATCTGGGTATAAGGCTTGCAATTTTAACGTCAAGGCGACCTTTTCCGGGGACCAGATATCGTAGTCTACAAAGAGCTGTTGGATCGTGCTGAGAACGGCGTCACTCTTCCAAGTGACCTGGTTGTCTTGTAAGGCATCTATAGCCAAGTTGATTGTCCACCATGCACTCTCGCGTAACCACGACTTCTTTTCTCCCAGTGCAAGTAATTCCTTGATGACTTCTTCAAAGCTGGAAAGGGTAGATGCGTCTGCGGCGGTAGATGCGGACGTATTCAACGTTCCGGTGCGTACGATAAGTCCAGATTGTATGACAGCGGTCAAACCAAACAAACGAGCGAATAAGACGTCGCGCTCCTCTTGGCCAGACATTGAACCTTGGACTTTGCTTCCATTCACAATCAGAGCGACAATCTGAGAGCATGTCACAGTCTGTATCCGAGAGAGAAGCTATTCATGAACTAATTTGAACGGGCTGTCACAAGCAAGGGTAGGAACTTGAGTAGATACACACCTCAGTCAATGCGACCGCGAAACCTAACCTACTGCTCTCCCTGGGGCTAGCCAAACCACGTACCAGCCGTCGTATTGAGTACGAGACATCTTGCACATTGAGCAAGTCCAAGCCGTCCGACTTTGAAAGCCCCTCCGGATCCTCATCCTCGTCTTCCTCCTCGTCAGATCCCGAGGTCGCGTCGGAATTGTTGTTTGGAACGAACTGAGATTGAAATTGTTCCAAAGCCCCGATGAGCTTGACAGAGGCATCCAAACGCTCTTTTTTGGACGCGGAAGATAAATGCCAAAATAATGGCAAGGTCGTGGACATTTTGTTGTGGCGGCAGTTCACAACTAACTTTTTTTCCAGATTCGCAGATCGTGTGTTTGCGTATGTTTTATTTTATTGACACTGACAAGCAAATGCAACGTATCTTAGTTGAATTTCGACTTGTATCTCTGCAACTAGCTGCAGGGAACACCGGCTTACTTTTACTCATCGCTGCCTTGTATTTTTCTCTCAATGGAAAATTCTATTTCTGTTCAAAACCATCAAGTATGTATGCTCGATCTCGATGGATACTGATTTCTACACACGCACAACACACGCATTGGCGAGCGTAGCAAATCCGAAAGTAGCTTCAGCCTCATCTGCACATTTCTGCCACATTTCGATGTATTTGCGTATCGACTACAATCCAGGAATGCTATTTCAATGTGTTTAATGGTATGTATGATGTTATGCAGGAGATGTCCATAATCGTCCATATCGTCCATACCGTCCATGATTCGTACGATGACGACGTTCTCGCCAAGTCGTTTACAGAAGTGCCCAAGTGTCATTGTCTCGAAGGAGCTCGATAACCTCGTCAAACACCATATCCCAGGCCACCACATCATTGTGGTTGAGTGAGTTTGCTACTGTGACATGCACGATCAATGCATCCATGACCTCGCCGATGGTTACCTCACTTCCTCCAGCATCGATTTCCAAGCCAAACCGTCCAGTATCTCGACGCAAATTTAGCAACAAGAAGCGGACGCCGGGAGTTGTTACACTCCTGCTCCTTGCATTTACGTATTGATTATGGTTCTCGATGTCCTCCGGAGTTCCATTGGGCCTGTACTCCAAAATGTTGACCATGTCGTTGATAACGTCCTTATCCAAGCTGGTGGCTCCCATGGCGACGCTGTTACCTGTGCCACCCTCAACTGCTTCTCTGGCGGAGGAGGCAATCGTGTATCCGATATCTCCATCACCGGTATGTTCGTTGATCACTATGTTTGCATCATCCGAGTCCATCTGATCGGTGGCGTAAGCTACAGCGCCCCAGCGTACATTGCGTCTAAGGATGTTGTCGTTGGTAGAGGTGGTTCCGTACTCAGAACCCGAAGTACCAGCCGTTGAAGCGTTTCCACCTCCACCTCCACCCCTGCTCGAGCCGATATGCGCTGTGTTCGGGACCGTTGGCGTCGGAGCCATGTTAGAGCCAGACTGCTGAGCTCTTTGGCGACTCTGGAATGCAGAATTAATGCGATGAGAGTCCCTCCCAACGCCTGTCGTAGATTTAATCAAGAAATGCTTATATCTTCCAACATTGTGCTCGCACGACGTACTGAGTGAATCTACGACCCTCCTGGTCCCACCTTGCGGGCGCATCGCTGAATGGGACCGGCTGCGAAGACTTAGAGGAACTCGACGCAAGTTCCGTCACTCTGGAGCTGAGGAAGCACTCGTGGGTAGGCGAATTTCAAGCTTCGATGTTGTCTCTGCGCTGGATGAGTTGTGTTTGTGACGGCGCGGAAGAGGAAGAGGAATGCCCTAAGACTGCAGACGGCGGCGGTGAATTTATAGGGCGCGCGGTCGTCGGGGCGGGACCTTTTTCGTGCTTTGGTCCCTTGACGCGTCGCGACGCGAAATGGGGTAAAATTTCCCCTTGTACTTAATGCATCACGGGAGCGCGTATCGTTGCTATGTAGGGGCGTGGCACTTTGCACCTACTACATAACACGAGGCGGCGCGTATACTTCGAGCATTTCACATCGGCGTACAGCCACTGTCCAATTTGGGAATTGTCTCCATCTTGATGGCCTGACCCGTCACACAAAGCTTGTTTCCCTGCAAGTAAGTTCGTTCAACGACAGGCTGGGTTTAACTAACCTGATATCTACCCCGACTGACAATCGTGTATATTCATAGTCTACAGCAATTATGAAACCAAAATCAGAACCCCTCCTATCGTAATTTCTGAAACAACTCATGCTACTCTGGATACCATGATAGAGACGGAGGAACCGTATAGCCATACATCCTTGAATCTTTCAAAATACTGCCACAGATCTGGCAAAATAAGCGCCGTTGATCGCTAAAAACATGCCACTATCTACTTAGTTAACCGGCTAACAAATATGAATTAACGCACAGAGATCCGTCTTCAGGGCCTCATACTAAACAGGACCTTCGTAAGGACTCTCTTCAAGACGGGGTTCGAGTTCTTTATTCTGTAGACTTTTGGACAGCGAGCGTCGCTCTTCGGCAGTTAGCATACGCCATCTTCTGGAAATTATCATTGGGAGCTCTTCATTGAGAGATCTCCCATGTTCCACACTCGGATCGGGTACCCATATGAATTCCATTGTGAAGCCGAAATTCCTGAGCCAATCCATCACCGCCCATTCAGCTTCATCATTTGTTGTACAATCTGGTTCGACGGTACGTCACGGTACGTCCAAAAGTTCTCATCTCTTCAACTTTGGGAATTATGATTCCAGAGACGAAGTAGTAATTATAGAAGGGGTACATGGAACCTGAAACAACGTCAATACTAAGGAGCAACATTGATGGACGTACCTGAGCGTATACGATGTTGTCAACGACTGAGGTTTTATGAAATGATTGATGGTGAAATGTGATTCATCCTCAGGCCTCAACCCTCAACATTCAACGTTCAACGTTCAACTTCAAGTTTCAAGGCGGTGGGGGTGCAGCCTGCTTACTAAGTGTATATGTACAGCCACCATGCGCCCCAAAATACCCAATTAGGGAATTTCGTAGTATCTCCTCGGCGGCACTTACTAGACAGACTCCATGCCACTATGCTTCGATGGCCTGAGCATGTCAAATCAACTCCTCTAAGTCCCATATCTCTATCATTTGCTGTGATGTACCTATGTTTTCATCTCCTAAAAGTTCAAGTACTGCGCCAAATCAATACTCATACCTTGCCAATGGTCAACGGACTGTACATTCAGCCACTACAATGCAGAATATGCACTACTTAATGAGGATATGCGAGTTTTGAGAGGAGCCTCGGGAGGGTAATTAAGTCTTGATTTAAAATTCGGTGCACCATGTACCCCAAACGACCAAACGGACAAAATCAGCTCCAGCCTCCAATCAATCTCCGCCTCGCTGTATTTTGAAGTCTCAAGCAGGCCCCGCACCTTGCAACAGAATTGTTGGGCGATGAAGAAAAGTTAACCTTATTAACTCTTATTCCAACACAGATGATATACAATGCTACAGATCTGGCCTCAAGATCCCTTGTCTACCCTAATAAACGATAAAGGTATCCTCCAGCTCATATTTCACATTTACCAGGCGCTGGACAGTACGCATTCAATATTCAATTCCCATCGTAAAACGCCAGACGAATGGAAAACACCAATATCAAGAGACAACGAATCAATGTCTGCCAGTGCCGAGCTTTATGAAAGCCCGTAATTCCTAGTATCATCCATCCAGCTTCGTTAGCTTACCTCAACGACTTGATTTCAGTATTCAGCTTGAAACGCGATATACAATAATTGAATCTACAACTGTTGCTCGAACATCCAACCAAATTAAAGAGTACCCAATCGTTCATAAATCAGAGTTTGACGCGTACAAGCGGCTGCCAATCGACACGTTCCACCTGGCAATATGTATGAGAGAATGGACTAACGACTCTGTGAGAAATGGAGACACATACAAGCTCGGGTTTCAGGTCCCGGACAGAGCGTGCGCCCATGAGTCTCATCGCAGTGATAATTTCGCGTTCCAGGATGTGAACTATTTTTACCACTCCAGGAACACCATACGCCTGCAGAAAACATCAGAGCAATAGAGGATAGAGTGAAAGAGCAATTACACTTTGCGCATACAGGAAGGGTCGACCCAAACCGACTGCTCTGGCTCCTAGACAAAGAGCCTTTACCACATCTAGTAACAACAGTAAGAAACCATAATCTCGAGGAGGACTAATAATTACCCGTTCCGCGCTCAATGCCGCCTTAAAAATGTATGAAAATGTTGTCTGTAAAATGACCATGAGACTAACGCACCGTCAATATAAACTGTCATGACTGATTAGTGGCAGACAAGATAGAAGTGGGGAAATTTTGAATCACCTTCTAGCCTGTCAAACACGTCGGGTCGTTGCTTGCGAAGCCTGTACAGAATTTCCAATGGTGGGAACGAGCTATAATACGCGGAGAAAAGTGTCAGTGAGCAGACTTGAAAGTTCAGCGACAGACGCACTAGTCCAATTGTCGACCTATCCAATATTCAGATTGTTCGAATGAGATGAGTCACGAATACTTACCACCATGATTAGAAATCAAGATACCCTCCACTCCAGCTTCCGCAGCGAGCACCGCATCCTAGAGGAGCAGAGTAAGCAACTGCTGACAACTTTGCCAAAACCGAGTCATTATTACCTCTACTGTTTGTATACCTGGCGGTCATCCATCAGTATAAGGTATGCAAAGAGAAGACAATAGATACCTTTAATGACAATCGGAAGTGTTGTTATCTTGCGCAACCAAGGGATCGTCTGCGTTCACAGTGAAAAATTTCGTGTGAGAACCCTGGAAGATCTCTTGCCTTTTCCCAAGTCATGTCTCGGTCGTCATTTGCAACCATCGCTCCTGCTGTTCCAAAACCGGCATCGTTGCTCTGAACATCACCATCTGAGGTTTCTGCGTAGTACTTCGGCTTTCCTGATTCCTGCTCTTCAAGGAACCAGGGGGAACGAAGGTCCTTCTCCCTATTACCGTAAACAACTGCATCTACAGTTAACCATATTGCTTTGTACCCCAATTTCTCTACGTCTCTAACGCGTTTCTCTGCGATAGAGTCGTTGACATTCTTGTACAACTGGAAGAACAAGGTTTGTGAAGGTGAAGCGGCAGCCATTATTTGTTCATATGAAAAGGAGGGGTTGGAGGAAACCATTTGGATGATGTTGGTTCGGGCAGCACCTCTAGTGAGATTGACCTCGCCTGTCAAAGTGTTTCCCCTCTAGAAACAAGCAAGACACAAAGGACAGACGCACCCTGGGGATGTCCAAGCCTCGCAAGGCCGGCTCCAGAGATGAAAACTGGTATGGAAGATTTGTACCCAAGGATAGTAGTCGAAGGATCGCATTGCGAAACTGGCCTCATGACACGCGGATGGAAGAAGAACCTGGTGAATGCACGCGCATTTTCCTGGTACGCTGAATTTGTCGTTAGTCTGTTTCTGTACAGACAGATTTAGACTCACACAACTGATCATCCGAGGCAGATGAATAGTATTCCAATGCCTTGTAAGATAGTACCTTCCTAGCAACCGCCTTAGGGATGTATGAGTACTTTCCAGCAGCTAACCTTATGTATATCACAGCTCACCTCCATGTCAGCTAGGTTAAGAATGCGATCAAGCGGGGGTCTCTGGCTGAGAGCAGTCTCGACTCTTAGTTCATCCTTGGTCTTTTGCCTGCTCTCTTGTACCAAAGCAATAGTACGCGCAGCATCGGGATCCAGGGGCCCTAAGTGTTTCGAAGCAGGCAGATCTTTCTCTAATGCGTCAGGTGGATGAATTGGTTCATATGCTCCTGTCGCATCCTTTCCTGCGTATTTCAGGATAATACCCGCGCCACCAGGATGTTCCTAAGGAGGAAGAGTCAACCAGTGTTTTGAAACTTAACGTTCAAAAGAAGACCACACGCTAAGAAACTCAGTAACGTCGTACACATGATTCTTGATGATGACCCAACAAGACCTATCCAACAGGTGATTAGGTAGGTCTGAAGTCAGGAGAATGCAGCTCACTTCGTCGAGTTGTGTTCTGCAACTTGTTCGAGGGACCAGGATGTCATTCTCGATGTTGGAAGCGACAGTAAACTGGAACGTGGGGAAACACCTGGCTGTATCATATGTAATGCGGGCCGATAGTAGCCGTGATTTCGAAGTATCCATAGTCACTGCGTATGATAGTGCAGTGAACTTGTTGAAAACAAAGATGTACCAGCCATCCGGGCTCAGAATTGTTTGACGAGACGCTGCGGCCATTCCAGATCATGATGATGATGCAGGAAACCCATACGGATTTGGCGCTTGAAGCTTGAGCGCTCGAGCGCTCGACTTGGTTATATTGAGAGTCTGAGTGCTCGGGACGCCGCTATCAGTAGGATTGCGTTAAAAACCTGCTGGGGTATGTATATGATCGATAACTTTTAAGCGGGACTCAAAATTCGTTTTGACAATGACATCAGGCATCATCACCGTAAACCTACGTAAGGCGATCTGCTGTTTTACGACGGACACTTCAACTTCAAGCTCCAAAGCTTCACCTATGACATTATTTATCATAAAATATTCTAGGTCATAGTTACGATCTGAAGTCTGCTTTTTTGGGAGGTTTTGGTACTTGATCCGAGTCCCCACAGTATGTCATGACCATCTCAAATAGACATTCTTTATCCTAAGCCATAGTTATAGTCACAAGTTTGCTTTTTAGAAGGTTTCGGTACTTGATCCGAGTCCCCACAGTATGTCATGACTATCTCAAATAGACATTCTTTATCCTAAGTCATAGTTATAGTCATAAGTTTGCTTTTTTGGAGGTTTCGGTACTTGATCCAAGTGCCCACAGTACACTGTGACTATATCATATATCAATCACAAATTTTCTATGTCATAATTATAGCTTCAAGTTTGCTTTCTTTGGAAGGTTTGTTACTTGATCTGGTTGTAATAACCATATTAGAAGGAAATCAGGATCGATGTGCAAAGCAGGTCTTCCTCGATTACCAGAATGGACAGTTTCAACAAGAATGGGGTGGCCATGATGAGAGGCATCAAGGCTTGCACGATACTGTCCACAAATATCTGCTTGAAGAAGTGAAATGTTTGTCTGAAGAAGACCAAATTCTTCTGCATCAAATACTGCAGAACTCTAGCCTTTCATTAGTCTTGTTTTTATAGTATCAAAAATCACAAGTCATTACCTGTTGGATCATGGCTGCATATTCATCCAAATCATCACCAAGTCTTTCCAGAACTATAGAATCAGCACTAGACATGATTGCCGAATCTACAGCCTGTACAATTCTGTGATAGTATATACAAAATGCATCAAGCAACTGCTCGGGATGCTCTATAGCAGAAAATGAAGTAGCTAGTCCAAATGGGAGGTGGTTAGCTAGAGTCAATGATTGAATCTAAATAAAGGCTTACTCAGTATATGGTTGAAGTGATAGTTAGTCGATCTCTGTTAATCATCAATTATCAATTATTATTGATCAAAACTTTCAGGGGGTTGTGTGTAGCTGACAAATCAAAACCTCAATCTAAAACCAAAACCTAGATATGATGACAAATCAAGACCTAGACCTCAAACTGGACCTAAGTACTGACAGATCTCGACCTAAAACCAAAACCTAGATATGATGACAAATCAAGACCTAGACCTCAAACTGAACCCTTGTAGCAATGATCAAAACTATGTCTTTGCACCATGGATCAAGGGTGTATTTAATTTGCGAAAAATACTCTCATATTCACCGGTCACTAGTCACTGCTATTGGTTTCAAAATCGGGGTCTCAAACCCTGCATCTTTCCTACTAGGATTTTCAGTTTCTATCTGTGGTCTAGTCGTCGACATCTAGTACTTAGGGTGGCGTTTGTGGTTGGTTTGTGGTCTACTCCGAGGTTGTTCTCTTTGCAATTATCCACTGTCTTCTTTCTGATCCATGACACTGTTGAACATGATATGCCCACCCTTTCGTTGTATCGCGCAATCACAAAACCATGACTGTCAACGAAAAGCTGCAGACTCGGACTGCATACTAATACGTGGTTCAATGATTAACTGTCGACTGGAGGTGAAGAACTATGAATATCCTCAGATCCCTTTTCTATGTCTATCAGCCGCTACTCAAAGTTGACACGTTCCTCGCACACTGCTATGTAAGTCGGGGGTTTTGCATTTTCCAAGTCCGTCTTGAATGTATGCTCGGAAATTATTACGGCCACGTGTCAAGTGTGCACAAGCGGTCTCAGTCATACTGATATGCTTCTGTATTCCTCTGCCCATCTTGCACGGGCTATAGGCCAACGGGTGAGAAGGCAAAACTTGAGGTGACCGGACATGAGGACGTACGTGATTAGATCTTTCAGACTCAAGGCGTTCAAGTTGAAGCCACTTGATGGTCCTTTCGATGAGGGTTCCCCATTGAATGACTGATGACTAACTGTACATATTATGCTCGAAACCATCGGGAGGCAGGTCGATAATGGCTGGAACTGCAACGATCGACGTCCAACTCGATGCCAAGACAAGTAGAGATAAGCAAGTGGTGGTTAACGGTGCAAGATGCATTGTAGTTGATAGAGGGATTAACCTTCCGAGAAAGCCCTCGAAACTACAGTCTTTAAATATCCATACTTACCACCCCATGATGAAAAGATTGTCGATTTTGATGGTTTTCGCGGTGATGAACGGTCTAACATACCCCTTCTGGGACCTCGCTCCGATCAACTGTGTCAGGAGCACATATGTATGTGTACGTTTGTACTTTTGTAAGCCAATGGCTGCACCATGGTCTTTCTCCTGGCTGATTCCGTACGCAAGCGCCACCGCCACAAGGGTCACGAAGCAAGAGCATACATTTAACCTTCATAATGAGGCCCACAAGTACCTACTTCATAAGAACTTTTTATCAATGACTACACGCTTCAAGTTTGTCATCGCCTACTTTGTTGGTCTCGACGCCAGTTTTGTCAAGGACCGTCAAGGTGGACCAACCTCTCTGGCTTACCTCCGATTCAAGGGAAGTCAAATCAATTATTATGACTTCAGATGTTGATAAGCCCAACTAAAGGTGGGTAGTCTGTCCAGAAGTGTCACTTCTCTCCGCCAAGCGGTCCGACTAGGAGTGATTGTGCAAGAACCCATGCGCTAAGCGTAGATAAAGGTGGCAAGACACTGAGGTTCAACGATGAGGAGAGATGGAGTTTTTCCCTTGTCACTATGATTGGATTTCTAATGTTTCTCTTGATGGATCCTAGACGATAGGGTTAATGATGATATCGATCTTGGGGCCGTCACGATGGTGGATTGACCAGGATCGACGTCTTATGAATACACAGTACAATCAAACCGTTAGTGAGTCGTTCATTATAATCACATTATCCTCTATGGTAATTTTACATATCTGTTGTAGTCCGAGTCCATATAAATATATGACTCTCTTCGGAGTCAATAATGTACCGAATGCCCCTTCACGTTCATCTGACACTTGATACAATCGGCGCGTGGACCCATTGTGAAGCGCTGTTTTCGTGGAGTCGGAGCCGAGAACGATCCTATGGGAGATGACAGAACCATAGCACTATCGCAAGTGGCGTTATCCAAAGGTGTCAATAATTGTGTATGCGTCAATGTTGAAGTCTGCGCCGGTGTTTGTATCTGCATGGCAGAAGCGTCGATGTACGGCGCCGATGTCGTTGGTATCGAAGGCGTGGGAGGGAGTACAGTCACCAGCGGACCCAGAGGTGTTGGGAAACAAGAAATGTCGGAAGTTGGGGTATGTTGGTGGTGATGTTGCCGGAAGAGCGATGTATGCGTGAAATTCACTTGTGTGGTTTGTATAGGAGGCAGCGTTGGGCGCTGGCGTTGATGTATTGGTGGTTCTACTGGTATTGTTTCTTCAGAATCCAGGTTCTGTGCCAAGACGGTCGTGTCAGTGAATGTCTTTCAGCAGATTTTTTTGTGATATATATAGAATGTGGGATCAGAAACAAGTACGCCAACTCACCATATCTTCATCACGGTCCAGGGTTACCCCAGGCGAATTCACAATGACAGGACTATCTATAGTAAGTCCATCTGTCTGTTGTACCCAATCCTCAGAAGGAAAGCGCGAACTCGCAGGGCTTTGTGGTGTCAGATTTCCGCTCGATTGTACGAGCCTGAAGCGGTCAAACGCCAGCGAAAGTCGTTTCTAGCACGATTCACATCAGCATGGTGTTCAGAGATCTCTATCAAATGAAAGCCTACGTTAGGTCGGTCATTAGGGCTTCCGGGGGAGCGGGCGCGTTTCTTTGGCGTCCGTCGAGCCGTGAAAGAGGGGGAGTGACAGTCGATTTCCATATGAATCATCGAGTGTGAATGTGACAGTTATAAAAGCTACTGGGAACAAAGAATGACGGAGACAAAGTATAAGTTGTCGAAGTACACGGAACAAAGTCACCATTGCCATTTCAAGTTTTTGCTCAGGGTCACATCAAAGTTGGTATCGTGACTGATTAGCACGCGTCGTCGCCAAGCTCATCATGCATCAACTGCTATTATTGTCAATGTTGTCGACCGTCAATTACTCCTTTAGTTTCCCTTATGTATCCAGTCGCTTACTTTTCTCTCACAACAGAGTCCTTAATAAATACTTCCTGGCGCGAGCGCAGCCCCCCCTTTAATTATGTAATTATGGAACTAGACAAATCTTAAAATTGAAGTCTTAGACAAGGAACGCTATTCTGCACTGTCTATTGGTCACTATGCTTGAATACTACGATTCCTGTCCATACAATCCTCCCTACGTGCAGGCTCGCCTTGAACCTGCGCAGACTTTGTCTGCTGCGGGCATCACATCTCTTGTGTGGGGGGAAGATGCTCTCGCGTTCATCTACTTCGTTCCTACTCACCTTTTTGCCATGCATTTGATAATCATGGAAGCGAGCATCCCATTTGCTACCAAAGCAATCAGCGAGGCTTTGCCTTACGAGATAATGGATGACACTCCTGATTGGTATAGGGAACCACTAGCATTGGATCCCGCCCAACCAAGGATATATCCCAACTTGCAGTGCATCTGCGGCTAAAGATCGTCGCCCCCGATGAGACTCCACAGTTCATCTTGCTTCACCCTCAGTCGGATTTCTATCTCGATATCACCGACACCAATCTTTCACTTCCTTTGTCCCGGCTCAAGTTCACCAGTCGGGAGCACAGGGGGGTGGGGTTTTCAGTGTGTAAATGAAAAGATAGGCTAACCAACTGTTTAATGGTGACATTAGCCTGCCAGCTCGGCCATTGAGGGGATTGAGGTATGTTGCAATCAGCGAGTCAATAAAGGCGGTACGGGTTGGAAACCGGATATTGCTTGGAAAAGAGAACGTAAGGAGTTGTTGCAGAGTCCGAGACCCGATTGAAATCGCCCATACTTCGATGCTTATGCCAGAGGTAGACTGCGTAAGTGGGATGATTATGCAATACAGCGTCAGGAGATACTCAAAAAGCTCGGGTACATTGGCCTTCCTACTTGTCTGCGCATTTTTCTTATATTATAATGGCTGGACAGTCGACATAAAGAGGGAAGTCGCCCGCTTGCTTCATCTTCTCCTGGAAATCCTGAACTTCGGTAGGTCTTGATTACTTTTATCCTGCTGCAGCATAATTAATTTGATTTTAGGGAGAGATGGCGTATTCGGTTGCTTGCACATATCATCCACAGTTGTTTCTGATAGGAAAAGATTTTATGAATTTGATGAATAATACATATACTGAAACTTCCTGAGTACGTCGCCTTGTATCTTGTAGATTCAAATGTATGCAGCAAAAGCAACATACTTAGTGATTAAAGAAGACAGCCAAAGACATGAATCACAGCCCCTTCGAACCTTCTCTCAAATAATCCTATTTCCGTTCTACAGTGTCATGCGAGGCATGCGAGGGTGGAGACCTCAAGGCCAAAGTCCCGACCAAGGTAAAATCATTTGGAAACGCCACGCCGCCTTACATTCAGACGAGAAACACAAATCACGGGCGCACCCAAGCTCAACAAGTCCTTGACCGAATGGATGGAAATATGTCTTCTTGAACCCATGGTCTCAGAAACTTGAAGGGGGCCAAATATCCAGGGTACATTGACCAATTCCAAGAGATTCTGAACACACCGAGTACAATGGGTGAACGGAAGAATATCGAGATTTATTTCAAGTTGATCAGTCGCGTCAATTTTCCAAATTTTGATTGTCAATCTAGTGAACAATGGATGTATTGGCAAAAATATTTTTAAAGACATTTTTTAGTACAGCATAAGGGATACATTCTATCAAAATCAGATTTTCTAAAGTCTATTAGTACAATAAGGACCATATTGGCGGTAGTAAGCCAGGGAGAAGAAATGGACCGAATGTAGGAAAATTCCACGGCGAACAGACCAAGCAACCATACCTCTACCGCCGTCTCGAGTC
The DNA here is from genome assembly GCA_018221735.1 of Termitomyces sp. K1Aa. Classification (NCBI taxonomy): domain Eukaryota; kingdom Fungi; phylum Basidiomycota; class Agaricomycetes; order Agaricales; family Lyophyllaceae; genus Termitomyces; species Termitomyces sp. K1Aa. Next base: position 7,892 of record JABAJX010019907.1, on the reverse strand, counting down.
CCCCACTTCTAAGCCTGAACATCCAAGCCACCACGGGGCAACCTCGGCTCTCCAGTAACATACAGCTCTCCCGTCTCCTCACGAAGCATATCATTCAACCACGCGCCGTTAGGCAGCACCTTCTCACCGCGCGAGAACTTGACCGCAAGGTACAACCACGCCGCGGCATTGCCGACTGTGCCGACTTCATCACTGACATGGGTCTTAGCGTAGATGCTCATACGGCGATGGAGCGTCTCATCGGTGTGCAGCTCGTACAGGTGTTTGGCGACAGCAGCGTTGTCACCAGGTTCGCAAAGGTATCCTGACTTGCCTTCTTCGACTTGGAGCGGGATACCGCCAGTGCGGCACGCGATGACGGGGATACCGGCGTGCACGGCCTCGGAAACCTTGACCTCGAAACCCTCACGCGTAGACAGCTGGAGGGCGACGCGAGCGTTGGCCATCAAGGCGTTAAGGACTAGATATCGGGGTCAAACGATGTCTGAATAGATTAAATAGGATACACACGCTGGTCACTGGGTGGAAGACGCATAACAATGATATCCTTGGCAAACTCGGCATAATCTTCGGAATTGATGAGGTGGATGACTTGGTCATAGATGATGCTGGCATCAGGATCATCGACGGCGCCGTGACCGCAGATGAGGAGCTGAGGGACATCCTCAACATTCAGGTCCCTGGTATTCTGAGCCAGGAGGCGGCGGAACTTGGCGTAGGAGTCAATGACGTTTGGGATACCTAAAAGTGGAAATAGGTGAGCGGGTAATCTCCTGAGACAGTAAAAATGAAGCGAACCTTTGGAAGGGTCGAAGCGCGCAACCTGGATGAAATAGTCACGCGCAGGCCAGTTGAGCTCTTGCATCTTCTCCTTGGCACAAAGTGTCCTGAACTCTCCCATGTAGTACTGCGTGTCCCTGGACATATAATCAGTATTCCAATATCACATCATGCTGATACAAGAAAAAAAATTAGAAAAGATGAATGCTTAGACATGTAACTCGTCTAGAACAGAAGGTCGATGTAGGCCGGAAACCGCGGACATTTCAAGAGATTGACAAGACAGGGTGATAACTAACCATGTATCCAAATCTTTGTTAAGGCCGTCAAGCCTAAACGATGGCGAGTCAGCGGACCGCGATAAGAACTTTTTGACCAGATATAAATACTCACCAATCAGTAGCCGCACCAAGCAAAGTAAGCTTCTCCTTCTTAACGTCGCTAGGGACAAACTTGTTGACGGGGTGGCCTGAAACCCATCAGAGTTCCAAAGTCTGATTGATTCTCAAAAACAAAGTGCTTACTGATGAACAAGTCCGCATGTCTGATATTGTTCCAGAGGTACTTCCACACCTCCTCTTGAGGAGAGCCTGGGACATGGACAAGGTCGCTACGAATCTCGATGTGCGAGCGATACACAATTGGCAACTCGGGGCGCACTTTCCGGATGAGCGGAATCAAACCCGGCATCTGAGGATCATCTGAAACCAAAGTCAATCTCAATTCGCAGATTCGGGACCGGTAGAAAGGTGCATCGAAGTTTGTAAGTGATCGGATGGTTGAAAATAATACGTACCAATGAATGCGATATCAACTCCACCAGGCGCGAGAGGTCCGCCTTCAGCAGTCCAGCGGAGGCCGTTTTTGAGAATCCAGGCATCAAAAGCATCTTTGGCTTCCTGAGTAAGACGGAGATCGGGTGCAGCAACGCCTTGCAGAATGTTGTGGTTGTTCTTCGTCGTGCGGAAGACGCTCGGAGAGGGATTTGGAACGTACCTGGCAGGTGGATGACGTTAGCATGATGAACGCGTTTTACGGAGACGGAAAATGCGAGAGAAGTGGAGATAAGATAACGGAATGATTTGGACCCTCAACTAAGCGAGAATGTGGGGAAAATTTCAAGGGTCACCGGTCACCGGTCACTTACCATGCGGCGTCGACGTCCAAAGCCGTCAGGAACCTGATCAAAGCATGACGCATCTACGTGGGGCTCGTTGTTTAGTAAAACCGGATGGAAATATGTAGACACCCATACTCACAAGCGCGACTCCACCTATCGCCCAAATGGTTAGTAGGTGGAGATGATGGAGCAAAAACAGACACCATACCTCCTTGGGGAGTTGAAGAAAAGAAGCCGATCTTAATTTTTTTCTCTCGAAGCTCGTCTGCAAGTTTGATGACGGCATTCCAAGTACTGTTATGAGATGCATGTCAGATTCCGATCAAAATCGAATCAAAATGAAAGTGAGCGCCTTACCGAGTGCCAACGGTTTTCTTGTACTCGTCAAGGTCATCGATGAGGTGGATCTTGCCGCCGGCATCGACTGCGACTTGGTTGCGGGGACCGATGCTGAGACGGGGGTTATTGTTGGGACCGAAGTACATGAGACATTTGCGGGCAGCGGAGTCGGCCTGTTCATCGAGGGTGCGCGGGATCGGCAGACGACCTTGGATGCCAGTGTCGAGAGTTGCACCGAGGTGGGCGCTGTCGACAAAGACGGTGGGAGTCTCTGTACCAGAAGGAACATACGACCCAGTGGTAGAAGAGATACGATGTTTAATGTTGGGACGTGTAATAGAGTCCGTGTGGTAAGGCTTGATATTGAAGACAATGGGAACGATGTCCAAGTCAAGCCAGAGACGCGTGCAAAGGTTGGGGCACTGACAATATCTGAGCACGTGTTTCACACCGACAGCGGGGAAATTTACTTCTTTCAGAAGCGTCAAGGTGACGCCGGCACCGAGGAACTTACAAAGATGCTCAGTGGAGAACTGACGAAGAGTTTTGAGGACGTGGTCACGAATGACAACGGCATTTTTCTCGATTTCGCCGGGCTCGTATGGGATCACCTCCGAGGCGAAATCAGTGTTGTAGACGGAGTCGTGGATAGAGACAACGATCTCATAACCCGTGTTACCATTGACTGGGCTGCCGGAGATACCAGCCCACATGGGCTGAACAGAAAGTTAGTATCTAATATCGATAATCGCGATGGCCTCACAGTGAGGTGCGAGAAGGTTGCGGTGACGCTGGGCTTCTGCCTCGGTGGAACGAGACTAGAAAGCCTGCGACGAACAGTCACAGAAGGCTTGGATTCAAACTCGTGGTGTGCAGCCATGGTGGGGGGATGTGAGATCGATTATTAGGGCACGTCGAGACTTAAATACAATTTTTTTGGCACAGAAGACATCTACTCATCTTCGAGAACACATGATGTCAGGACCCCGGTAAGCGTGGGTGGCGTCAGAGGGAGTGTCCGGGGTCCCTCGCCACGTGGCTTACGCGAGTCCTTCTCGACACGTGCGCTTCTTTGTCGTCTCCATGTCCGCCGTCTGCAAAGAATGCGGCGCCAACACCGAGTGGAACGACGACGCCGGCTCTCCAATCTGCACCACATGCGGCACTCTCGCTGACCCCTCACAGACCATCCTCGCCGCCGATTCCAGCCACTACAACTTCCCCTCCGAGCCTACCATTCTTAAGAGCTTCCGCACTCAGGGACATAGCCTTACTGGACAAGACAAGGAAGCGCGCGATGCTAAGAATCATGTACGTACAGCCCACCCTGCTATCTCGCGTCTAATCCATTTCGCAGTATGCAATGTCCCATTTTATCACTTCTTTGGCTGCTTCTATTAATGCATCAAGTCTATCTCCGCGAGCTACCCTCATTTTTAATCAAACGATGACTGCAGGCAAATTTCGCTGGGGTCGTAAGGCCAAGCTAGTTGCTGGTGCTTCACTAGCTCTCGCTCTTCGTGAATACCGTCGCCCCGATTCTTTGAATGACATTGCCTATCTTCTCGATGTACAATGTCCTACTCTCGTCCGCACCCTCACTTCTATAATATCACTATTGAATTTTTCTCTCACCCCGGCTGACCCAAGCCTTCACATTCCATACCTTCTTACGCATCTTACGTCTCTTCTTGCCCTTGACCCCAAGCCGACTGTCGAACTTCCTGGACCTCTTCTCTCTCGACTCAGGGGTGTCTCTCTCCGTGCTGCTTCGAATACCGCAACAAGCCTCTGCACTCTGTTAGCCCGTCTTGGCCCAGATCATCCTCTCAATTCCCTTCCTAGTCCACCCACCGCGATTGCCATCTTTCTTATCTCACTCGAGGCAGAATTACGGTCTCCGCTGTCTCAGCTAGGTGAACTCGCTCATGCTTTAGGCACGTTCTGCCACAAAACTAGCCGTGGGGTTGTCATGGCTCGTTACAAGCTTGTTCAGGATGAAATTCACATTTTGATTGAGGAGGTCCCATGGCTTGGAAAGTATGAGAAACTCACTACAAATGGCAAGAACCGTGCTAAAACTGGTAAACGTCTGATTGTCGCACGTGGTATTGCCGATGTCCTTCAATTTCAAGACGAGATATGGCATGGGAAGTTAAGACCTACTGTGAACCTTGATATGGGAGACGAAAAGGATGATAACGACGATGATTCGATATACGCGGTAGATATGCATATCCCCGATCAAACCCTTGTGAATCCACCACCCAACGCATTCCGACCTACAAAGCGCCAGAAGACATCCCACCATCCACTACGTGACGCCACCCAATTTCTCCTCAACCCTCTCGTCGGGCCACTACCTAATTGCGACTCACCTCACCACCTCGACACCCAATTCAACCAATCCGAAATACCACAATCTCGAGATACCTCAACCTTTCCTTTCCAAAATAACGCGCATGACACCCACTCCACACAACCTCTTCGCATGTCCCCAGCGCCCCCGCCTCTACCTACATCAAAGTTCTTACCCTCCCGACCCTCGCTCCCATCATACATCCTCACTGCTCCTTCAACAAGTTTTCTCCACTCACGTGCGCCTCCGACGCGTCTACAGCTCCTTGCCGCCTCCCGCGGGAGTGCAGATGCAATCGACGACGAGGAGCTGTTCGGGCAGGGCGAGTTGGAGGGGCTGATAAGACCTCAGGAAGAAGTGGAGGAGGCGTGGAGACGGTTGGTTGGTCTCGGGATCCTTGGAGATAACGAGGAGGAGGATATAGATACTTTGGACGACAATGGGAGTAGCAAAGGAGCTAGGGGAAGAAAGAGAGACACCGAACGGAGGCGGAAAGTCGGCAGAGATACAGGACAATCAAAGAAAACCCGTGTGGATCTTGATGCGCTTGCGCGGTTCCTCGACGACAAGGAGGATGATATAGACGAGGGCGGTGCTTATGATACGGCATTATTTGGGCTTGAGACATTGTCCGACAAAGAGGGGGACGACGAGGAAGGGGAAGGGGGCGGTTCTGATGTTGATCCTGTGGATGGTGACGAATACTGGAGGAACACTGAAACTGTTGCTGCGGTTATGAAACGTGGTAGTGGACCCAGAAGCAGCGGCGGGAGAGCGGGCGCAGATGAAGCGGAGGTGGTGGTGGATGAGTGGAGACCGATGTCGCCTGGTGCATGCGGTATGTATGGTGGATATGAGGAGGAGTATGATTGATTACAGGCTTTGGAGATAAAGCAAATATGCGAACAAAGGGACAATTACGACGCGACACCCGTGATACATTCATCCATGAACAAAAGTGTTCCGTTGCGGCTTGAAGAGCTTTTGGAACGATATCATCATCACTACGGCGATACCACATATAAACATTCTTGCCTGTAGATACTCCGGCGGACTCTTACAACATCTTCAATATTGAATGTACGTTGACCTATTTTCTTCGACATGTACGCAGATATATTCATGCATGAATTATTACGATAGTATGACAGCTTTCCTATCCACGCGTTCAATGAATATATGATCAAACAAGTTTGGATCCATCCACCCTCGAGTTTGTTAGTTATTGTCGTTCAATATGCTGCTTGCAAGCTTGAGAGTCGACTCGAATGTTGAAATGCGATATTCAATTGTGTCTGGTTTTTTATTTTCTGCATTCTGCCTCATATATCTCGGTACTTTTCACCCCCGGCCTTGATTATGTTCATATCTCGAGTCTAGCCGTCTATGTGTTCGTTGTCGTACTAGTAGGCTGTGCCTTATCAAAATTACGTATTCTAAGCGCCACAAATCTTGTTGCCAAAGGAAAAGTTTTTGATTGGCTGACCTTCGACAAAATTTTAAGCAGAGGTCCATTATGATTTCCACAGAATCATCTACCAGCGCATCCTGAATTGATCCTCTGACTGTTTTTCGAGTACTACTAAGTCTGATAAATCCTTCTCTACGAGGTGATGAGTGGGGTCTGCGTGTTCCGATCCTGAGTCTATCCGTCTTGTACATCGTTTTATGTGAAAAAAGTTTGTGGTTGAACCAGATTCTAATATAAACCATCCCTGGGGCTGACTTCTGGGCAGTCTCTCAACGTCCAATTAACGAAGGGCAACTATATATATGGCAATATGAGAGGGGATTTGTGAACGAGATAGCCTATGATAGTTTGACTGCTTGTTTGTTCTACTACTACTACATCGTCGTCAAGAAGTCTCCCACAATTTTCTTGTACCTCTCGGGCTCTTCCAAGAAAGGCGTGTGCGAACTGTTCGCGAACTGCACCCACTTGACCTTCGGGATGTTGGTGAAGAACGGATGGACACAAACATCCTGCGCCTCATCATAAACAGAGTTGATCACCAGAGTGGAGGCTTTGATGGTATGCAAAATGTCAATGACATTCCAGGTCTTCAAGGTGCCCGTGATCGTGAATTCAGAAGGTCCTTGCCTAATAGTAACGGGGCGTTCAGTATATAATAGAAGATGGCGACATGGCTTACTGACATAGTGATGTATACCGTCGGGTCGGCCGCCATGGCGGCAAATGACGCATTGAGAACCTCAGGCCATGTCTCCAACCTGCAGAGGTGCTTCTTGTAAAACATATTCATCGCCTCCTGGAATTCAGCAGCATCTGTTGTCCCCGCTGCCTCGTGTTTCTTGATTACGTCCTGTACATCCTGTGGCAGCTGCTGAACTAGACCGGCAGTGCTTTGCTCCCAAAGCGCCATAGATGCGGGGCTGTCCGTGATGACGAGGTGCTTCAGCCCACTGGGTTGCCTTGCCGCGGCAAAGTTTGCAGCTAGCATACCACCCCATGAATGACCAACAAGATCATAATCTCCGCTGATACCGAAGTGGTTAAGGAGATTCTCGAGCTCATCCATGAAGAGTTCGACAGTCCAGAACTCTTTTGGCGCATCTTTATAATGAGAGGATTCACCACCACCGACTTGGTCGTAAAGGATGACTGGGATACCATGCGAAGCGAAGAGATCGGCGTGCGGGGTCATGTAGGAGTGGGAAACACCAGGACCTCCATGAAGAGCGATAAGCGGGCGCACGTCGGCTTTTGTGCCCTGAAGATCACCAACGAGTTTGTACCATGTTTGATACGTAACACCCTGGTACTTGAAGTCGATTTTTCCGGTGGTAGTATTCATCGTGGGTTGTTGGTACGAAGGCTCCCAGACACCCGTTTATATAGGCGGTGATCCTGCCATATTAAGCTTTATACCACAGTGAGATAGTTCATATATCAGATGAGGCGGTCAGCAGCGGAGCAAAGATGAAAAGGCAGATTCATGAAGGTAACTACTTACACATGCTGGATGTCAGATGGACAGGATCACAGCCTGAGCAATCGCGGACTTCCAGCAGCTCCTCCCAGGCCTTACTGAGTGTTTGAAGAACGTATTCAAGTTCATTTCCGTATGAATTCGAATAGATTTTGACTTGTTGTAGTATATTTATCATGATGATTTATAATATTCCGATAATACACCGACAACAAAGCATACTTATACCAAGTACGAACCTGTCATTCTCGGGAAATTCACACTCAGTCCATCACACTCACACTCAAAGCGTTCACACTCACACTCAAATTGATCCATTTGGAAATACACACATTTACAGAAG
>JABAJX010019906.1:12652-25730 GCA_018221735.1 Termitomyces sp. K1Aa | reverse complement strand
CGGGTTGGGGTTGGTTGGGGTCCATGGTGGTAGAGGATAAGCAAGAGTAGAGAGGTGAGACGTGGGAGTGTGTCAGGTAAGTGTTTGAGTAAGATTCAGAAAATAGGGTCCTGTTTGAGCTGATACACGCGTGCAAGTGAGAACTCAGCCTGACCAGCCGGTCAAACGCTGTTGGACAGCACGTGCAGGAAGCTAATTGAGATCTTCTTTGGCCATGAGCGACGCGCGTTCACGCCGATAAACCAGAGAGCAGTTGTGAAATACCCAGGCTCAACGGAGTGACTACCCCCTATTGTGCTGGTGTAGGAAAGGCTGGCCCACTGAAGGACACAGACCCAACAGTACAACTCTGGAGGGTGCCTCGGAGCAACCCTTTTGTATGTACTGACTAGGTTTCCTCGCTACGTACGGTTATCTACGATTAGTGGCGCAAATAGCGAAGAGGGAAATAAAAAGAATACTTATAAGATGATTGCGTGGTTAATGCAGAGGCGGAGTAAGGAATAAGAGTAAGAGTAAGAGAGTGAGGAGAAACAGCGAGGACGACGCTTGCTACAGTGAGCAGGGACCTTGGCTGAGTAGGGGAACTTCGATTTAATGTCAGGATCACACAACAACAACAGAAACCAACAAGATTGAAGTTAGGTGTCTCTATCGAATACATGAAGTTTATATACCTCGTAAAGTATCAGTATGAATAAGAAAAGTGTCAATATGAATAAGAAATGCAAGATTGTCTGTGAGTATGAGTAAGATGTCCATGAAATGGGGTGAGTTTGCAAGTAGCGATTCGGACAATAGTAAAAACATATCGAGACCAAGTCCATGGTAGACACGTGATGGGTCGAGTCATGACACAAGGTTGGTTGGTACCGGAGGTTATTGACATTTTTTCGATTCTCAGGCTGTACCTAGAAATTACACTATGTTACGAAAACAGCACGTCGTCTCGACACAGGCTTGACGCGCTTCCGTTTCTTCCCCTCCGCAAACGCATTTGCGCTTTTTAGGTCTCTCCCTAACGGATCTTCCTTCCTCACCTCATAAATCCGGACCTGGATTAAACACGACCGACGTGATCAGTGAAGGAATTCAACCAACAATAGAAAAAGGAGCTCACGATCCAATTCTCCGACGTAAATGCCTCATCTAAATAGTCCAATGTGGGCCCCACAGCAGGAACTTGCTGCCCACGGGAAAGATCCTCACCCGGACCATTATCATAGAGGCTCGAGAAGCTATGAAGAAACACACATGACATAATGTTGGCCTCCTATTGGACATCATAGGTAACCACATACCGATAATACGACATCTTATACATAAGACTGTTCCTCATCGTAGGCGAAGCATCGTCATCAATCTTGTATTCGCCACGGGGTGTGAAGAAGGAGAGCTCCTGCACCTCCTCGGGCCACACACCTTGTGCGATGCGAATTATCCATAAGAACTTGTTGATATCGTCGTCGGAGTAACCGAGTAGACCGCCAAAGATGACGAGCACATACGAGACGTCATGTTTCCGCAAGATAGGGTAGGCAACTTCCTCGGAGCTGGACAAGGCCTTTCCAACGGTTGCAATATGCGCTGGGGGGAGGGGGGAGGATCAGATCAAAAGAGTACTCGGGGGAGAAGAAGGGAAATGATGTACTATTATTCCAGGTATTATTATCAACAAGGGTAGGCCTGTCTGCCATACCAGCAATCTGGTATCCATAATCCCACCAGCTCATAACAACAGCATCCTCTGGCGTGTTCTGGCGGAGCCAGTAATAAGCCTCACGGAAATCATCGATAATATCCGTGCTGCCATCCGAATCCTGGTATGCCAGCACAACGGACGGAGACGAATACACAGTTGACGTAGCCCAGGTACAGTGCAACACAAAGAACGCGAGCATACAAATAGTGTTGATGACAATCATAAGACGCGTGTTGAGTCCATAGATACCCCCCTTTGATGAGCCATCCTTTTTGGATGATGGAGAGGTGAGAACCTGGGAGAGGTTGATGCCAGTCTCAACAACAGCAGGCTTCTTTGTTTTCTTAGAGGGAGTAACAGCCGTTGAAGTAGCGCCGGTCATAGGCGCGGCGTCACTCTGGCTATCATCAGAGACGTCAGGCTCAACGGGATCAACGAAGGTGTCAAGGAGCGTGGAAAGCGCAACAGCAGAGGATACGCATACCACAGGGGTAAGCGTAAGCATGAGACGAACCATGACACCAGCAAAATAGCTTGCCACGGCAGCGTAAATGATGACGAAAATATGCTCGTCACGTAGTTCGCGGAAGCAAAGAATCACGCCAGCTGGAAAGAGGAAAATGAGGAATTGGAGATCCATGAAGAATGATGGCCATGCGGGGGGTTGATGCTCGGAAACCGAGGCAATGATAGGGATGTACCTGAGAAAGAGAAAGCAGGAGGTCAGTATAACAGCCAAGATTATTTTTTTTTACACGTTAACGTGCTTTTTTGCATAACCAGTGTCCCAAAGGGAATAAAAACGGCCCGTCCAGGGAGCAATCCATCCTTTGTACATGAGCCCAATAATCGCTAGCGCTCCCAAGATACCAATAGAAATCACTCCGGCAACTACAATACTTTGGAACTGTTGCGAGGAAACATGTGACCTAATCAGTTGTGCGAACGCGACAATCTGGAGGAGACCAAAGACACCTGCGACGGGGTTAAGTCGAGCTCCACAGATTATAAACCAGACAAACCAAGAGCTGCCATATGTTCGCTCGTTCTGACAGGCTGGAAGCCGACGAAAGGAACTTGCATGCTAGCTAATGTTCCGATAGCGTACCAAGAAGAGTACGCCACATAGAGACGGCCGCTGTAACGTCCCATAAGAATGAGGACAAGAGCATGGATAGGGATCATGTTCGTGATGAACGCATAGCCACCTGCGCAAAATGTCAAACAAGTACTTTGAGCGGTAGTGCGTCGACCTACCCCATGCTGCGACCATGTAGAAATAGAATAAAGCGGCAAAAGTGCCAAAAAGCGCGCTTCCTTGCTTAAGAGCTTTAATCCAGAGGAAGAAAGTGAACATAAGGAGGAAGATGGCAATGGCTTCGTTATCATAGGAGCCAGCAACTGAACGCGAAATGTACCCGGGTACAATTCCAATAAATGCAGCAGCAAGAAGACCAGCACTTGCGTCTTTCATTTCCTTAGTGAACCTAGAATATAATTGAGGGATTTGTCTGTTAACTGTGGCGAGGGACATACTGGTAGGTTGCCCATGCTGTTAGAGCACTGAATCCGGGAGCGAGAAAAACGCAGACGTTTCTAATGTCGACAGGAAGGTTGATCGCATGAAGGAGATTGTAGATGACGCCACTGGTCACCATTAGACCAGGATAAACCGTTCCACCCACGACTCGTCCTAGAGGGTACCATGCTGTGGGGTCAAACCAATTCCAGAATTCCTGATCGAAATAAGAAGTCGGTGTGACCTCCTCTATAATAGTTTATAGACACCTACGTAGAATCCCTTTGCAGCCAGAACTCTCGTAGCACGACTTGAATCAACAAATCAATGCACTGCTATAAACAGATACGCCAGGCCACTCAACTAATTGAACCATGGGTCACTTGTGAGAAGAAGGTTGTGTCAAACGTGTTACACGATCGATGGATTCAAAAATAACGCACAACTCGTGGATGATACTCTCGACATTTATGACAGCAAACAATCGTGAAGCGATAGCTGCACCAGAGATGAGAGTAAGAGCAACAATGCGAATCAGAGACGCGGCATTTGCGACAGTCGTGGGAGACAGATTTGTAGGGAGTGTATAGGCCGTAGGCATGGCCGTTTACGAGTGATATGGCGTACCCAACAGTGTATGCGTAGTCACAGCAAAAAGGCGTGTTCACGAGAGTAGGTTGCGTGCGATTTGAATTGTCGACGTGTCCAAAACCATCAGCAAAAGGGCAGGTTCATTAGCAGGCCGCATTTTGCCAAATATTGAACTTTTGCTGATGACCACGGTGCTAAATTTAAGCTGCTCTATAAACTCCCGAGATCGGATATCGGATTATGTATGTACAACCGTGATCATCCGATTCTCACAGATTGAGAGCACCTTTTTGTGCTCCACTCCAGAGCAGCATACCTCCCTTCTGACGCCACTGATTAGTGAAACCAGATAAATCTATCTCGCTCAGATAGCTGCTTGAATTTCCATTAAGGGACTGGTCATTATGCTCCTCGAATCCGACAAACGTCTGACTCGGAGTCGGACAAGTTGTACACCGAAATTTGGGTTCACATGCCGAATTCTACAGGAAGATTGTTTCGTCCGACTGAGAGAGGGGTCGGCAAATGAAGAAGTAGTCCGAGTTAAGTATGTACGACCCATGTGGAAACCTAATCTATTGACATTTGGCACCATTGTTCATTACGCATGTATATCCGTTGATCACTCATAAGTAAAAAAACTACTCTACCCTATGCCTGGTAAACGTGTTCTTATTGGCTTTGGAGTCAACGTTGACGCTGTGGCGGGATGGTGATAGACCTATACTCATCCTGCATTAATTCATGGTGTAAGAACCCATTTTAGCCTCACTGTGTGATTCGGAAGAGAGCACTGCACGGACATTAATTTTATGAGAAGATCGCCTTACTGTCCGAACTTCAAAATCAGTACTAGTATTGATGCGTCGGAATCAAGCTTGAAGAATCGCGGATAAATAATTTGTTAAGTATTGGACATGAAGGATGCAATATTAATATTAATGACGGCGTCTATGTCAACATAGGCACCATGCGAGAGGGAGATAATGGGAACGTGGTCAGTTTCGCAGGCAGGCAGGCAGGTTTGAAGAAGCTTTGAACCGGGCGTCGAGAGGTTGATGTTTTCAAGTGGAGAAATTCAAAGACCGGCGGAGGACTGTACATGTGTGATCAATCATCGAGTTCGCCATTAGGGTTGCTCAATTCTTCGTTCGTATCGTCGAACTTTGAAAGTGTCCTAGATGGCGTCGAAGGTGGATGATGGAATTACATACACAGGTTGCCAAATCAATCGATGATAGTAATCGCCGCATCCGGGTCAATTACACACCGAAGTGACCAGGAGTCCAACGCCCATTTCCTACTATTGTATGCAATATATTCATCTATGTACATACAGAACGAGGGGATGAAAGAAAATTCCCGGCAGTGGACGGAGTGAAGGATGGCATGTGACAGTCCATCAGCTCGCTGTTACTGTTGAACTCATTTCACGTCCACCTCAAGGCTTGCTGCAAGTTCAAAGGAGGAAGATACATCTATACATTGTCTACCATTTACTACATACATAACGTAGGGTAGGTTATTCTTATTTTACAAGTACACCTCCGTGTCATCAGGAATTTTGTTATTTACGAAACCCAGAACTTCTCGTACCCCGCACGCTCAGAGACACTGAGAGTAGTAATCGTTCTGGTACGTGCAGGTGCTACCAGAAGCGCAGACAGTGGGGCCAGTGTAGCCAACACCAGCGCTATGAAAGATATATCAGTCCAAGTTCACGGCGGGAAGAAAAACGCAGAAAGAACTAACCATTGACCCCATTTGGCCTGTGTGGCGGTCGACGCTGGAGCGCTGGAGGTGGTGGTGCTAGTGGTGTGGGTGGTAGTAGTGGAAGAGCCGCCACCAACGGAGGTGGTGCCGGTGACGGTGCCAGTGTATGTCGATCCGATGTCACCGAAGCGGATGTTGGAGTAGGTGACAGATGCGTTGGGCGAGTTAGCCTCGACGTCGGTAGGGGCGCCAGAGCTGGTGGAGCAAGTACCGCGGGCAACGCCAGGGGTAGAGGGATCGGCAGTGGTGGGGTAGTTAGAGTCAAGCCAGAGCATGTTGACCGCGTGGTCATCCCACACACTCAGAACGAGAACCATACCGTTCTTGAGCGCCTCTCCCATGCGTTTGAGACCGCCCTTAGCCTGGAACTGAGTCTTATCACCGAAGACAGACTTCTGTGCAGCGCAGAAGTCTTCGGTGATGGAGTCGTATGCATCCATACCGGGGATGTTGACCTTGGAGTTCTGGATGACGACGCCGTTCTGGACGTAGAGACGGCGGATCTCGACGAGGTCGCCGCTTGTAGTGCCGTCAGAGGAGACGAACTGAGTAACGATGGTGAACTTCTTGTTGGTGTCGACAGTGAGACCGGGACCGTAGAAGCTCTTGTCACCCATACGGAAGGAGTTGAAGTCGCAACCGTCGGGATCGCAGACGGTGTCGTAGCGGCCTTGGGTTCCGCAGGCCGTACCTGTGCACATTTCGAGACCAGTGGCAGCACAAGGGTGCGGGGTGACAGCAGTGGAGATGGAGTTGGCTTCCCAGATGTCCATCTCGTTACAGCAAGCACCGTGGTTACCAGTGCCGGAGTTGACGTCGTTGGAAGAACCAGTCCAACCGTCGACATTAGCCTATGACAGGATTATAGTAAGTGTTTTGACAATCAGTTAAAGAAACAATATGACATACCTGACCAGCAATGAACTTGAGATCGCGAGGGCACTGAGAGTCACAGTAGCCAGTTCCGTACTTGGCACCGGCCTTGTTGGTAGGGTATTTGGCCATACCACCATCAGCGTCCATCTCGGAGAAGTAAAGAGCACCGTTAAGACCGCAAGGAAGGTTCGAGACATCAACATCGAAAGTGAACTCCTGACCGACGAGCTTGAACATCTCGTACTGCGAATCAGTGTTGAGCAGGTAAAGACGAGAGCCGACGTTCTTCTGTGCGGACTGCGTGACGAATTTGAGGGTCAACGCATCGCCGTTGGTGGTGACACCGTAAGTGCCAGAGTAATCAGCACCTTCCAACGCGCAGTTGGAAGCACAAGTAGCGTCGTCAGGGCAGAGTGTGGCGTCCCAAGCGTTGCCGTTATAGCAGTTGGTGTAGCTACCAGAGGCGGCGGAATGGGTCCAGCGCCAGTTAGCATCCATGGTGACGGCACCATTGCTCTGTTGAACACATCCGCCGGCCTTGGTACACTTGTACCAAGGAAGCTTGGGGTGAGTCTCAGCTGTCAATGTGCCGACCTGCTGGGCAGAGACAGCGATGGCGAGGAAGGAAAGAGCGGTGAGAGCAGCTTTGGGGAACATGGTGAATTATGGAGGTTTTTCGACTGGGTGGGGGATGTCGAATTGAGAATTCCTGGATTTCGTACACACCTTTTATAATACATACACAAGGCGAATACGCATGCGGGGAAAATCCGGGGTACCTCCCCTCCAGCAGGTATGTATGTAGTGGCCTCCTCAGTCTTGGCAAAGCAATAGGTACGCGCCGACATGCTATGTAGTGCATACAGTAGAGATGAGCAGGGTCAACGCTAGCCATCGTTCAATTGATTCCCGACTTGCGTACCTATGTGAGGCGCGCGTGTATCCGAGGAGTTTCCGTTGAGATATCAAGTCAAGATTTTTCCGAACATAACATACATACATACGTCCACGGATCATAATAGATCAGAGGCAGCAACCGAAGTCTTGGCGTAATATCGTACCATAGTCTTGTGACCTTCTTCTTATCCTCCTGCGGAATCGGGGCCCTCGAAGACGTCATCCTCTGATATCTGAGTTGCTTGACAGTATGTACATATGTATTTTTCACGTCTTCAGTCCCATCGACTAGATTCGACGATCAATTCGAATTTAGCAAGATCATTCCTTGTCTAAGCACTCTACTTGAACTAATCAGAGTAAGGCGGATTAAAAAAGAAACGCGTACCAAATGATGAAATATTCTGCATGAGCCTGAGCTTGTCGTAACGGTACAAGGATACTGCTGCCTGCAGAAGGTGATGGAACGCACATGACAAAACGCGGGGAAATTGATTTGAGCAGTTGTTGACACGTGTACGGACAGAATTTCAGACAAACGACCACGATAGCAGTGATGGGATTTTCGCCTCTGTGCATGTGCGACGATGCGAGAGCTTTGACATTCACCAAGGCTTGATGCATGGCCTAATCTCAGAGCGCCCACTTTCCTCGCTATGCAGTGTGTGGAATAATGTGGGGTCACCTGCGGTCACTGATTCATTGTATTTTGCCGATGAATTGCGTGTCGGCCGCCCGTAAACCTTCGGCCTTCAATCAGATCTCCTGTGGGGAAACAGAGTTCGACACGGATCGCTTCAACACACCGATCTTTGTGAACATGTGGTCAAGATTCCCTTCTCTTCTTCCACCGAGTGGATGTTTCGCGACCCTCGAGCTCCATTCGCTTTTTGACTTGGAAGGAAGGAAGGCTTCTCGTCGTCTTTTCTACATTTTCTGTCAGACGTTCGCCCGCAAGCCTGCAATGTGTGGCGTCCCACTTCAATGTTCATGTGATTTGCTGGAAACAAACCGATGTTCCAATTGATAGAAAGACCGATGTTTTACCTTTCATAGAAAGCATCGGATGTGGACTACGATTTGATAAAAGAGGTGAGTCAATACTTCCGTGCACTGGAAACAACCCGATTTTACAATTGATAGAAAGACCGATGTTACATAGACAAATTCCAGGTGAAGATCCAATGAAATGCGGTTGAAGTTAAGTTTGAGTCACCGTGAATCGACTAGGAAGAAGTCCACAAACCCGAGATTCCAGTGAACGCCACCGAGTAGGAAGACACATGGAACTCTACCAAAAGTTAGCGTCAGCTACAGTCGTTGTGAAGCGATGACTCAGCTTGGGCATAGAACCGGGTTAAGTTCAGTGCTTGACGAATCAATTACATTCTCATTTCTCAATCAAGTACGGTCTCGCATCTGCGGTCAACATCAAAGACATAGAATTACAAGATCACAGTCACACTAGTACGAACACAATGTCAGTGCGTTACACCAAAAAGCAAAGAGCGTAGCCTCTCCCATCAAATCGCAACATCTTCTCCGACCACTTTCGATACCTACTCCTCATATTTCTTATGTCCGGGGAGATCCAGGGAAGGGAGCTCCTTCCCGGTCGCACTCTTGAAACCATGTCGTATGGCAAGAGCAATCTGTTCATCCTTGAGTTGCTCAATCGCGGACTCGTTCTTCTGTTGTCCCTGCTTCAACACATGTTCCTGCACGAAATCGATCGCTAACAAATCGTCAAGTCAGTAATATGTTTCTCCTCATTCTCAACCATCTCACCCTTATCGAGTACATCCTCCTTCGCCTCCCCTTTCGCTCCACCCCCAAGCATGTTATCAATCTTATCCTGGAAGGTCTGTGGCTTCGACGGAGTGTTATCCTTCGTCATATGTCCAACAACATCTTCGATTTTTCCTAGTAATCCATCATGTTTGGGAGCTGGGGGTGGAGGTGGGGGGGGGTGCCCAAACGCATTGGAGATCTTGTCAAGGAGATGTTCTTCCTTCGGTGGAGCAGGAGTGGAGTGAGAGGATGTATTCCCAAGAGAATTGGCGATCTTGTTGAGAAGATGATCTTCCTTTGGTTGGGAATGTGCATAAGATTCAGAAGATGTCGGCTGCGAGGATGAATGACTCCCAAGGACATCGGACATCTTGTTCAACAGATGTTCTCCCTTGGATTGATGTCCCTCTTCGGAGTGGACTGGGGCAGCAGTAGAGTTGTGATCGTCGTTGATGGAAAGCTTCTTGAGGAAATCCATCGTCTATGTAGTAATGGCAAGGATCGAAATGGAATCGTAAGTTGAAGGCAATCGTATAAGAAAGTGCTTAGAAAGTACCTGGAGCAAGATGGGAGGTCGGTCTTAAATCGCTTTCCACAAACACGCTGCATGATCGATGGCATCGATTGTCCGGTATCACGGAAAGCTATTCAGATATTATCTTCGTAGCGGAGGCGCGGCCCGTGCCAGAGTCTTGGCCGAGGTAGTATACGTACAGACATACATAGGTGAGTTGACAGTAGGTGCGGCCCCGAGCATATATGATATGATGCAGCCCTGACGCCAATTTGAATTATACTCATCGTGCAACATGCACGATGGCTGTCGAAAGATGACCTTGATTCTTCAGAGAAAGTTAGTATCTGTGTAAAAGGTGAGTGCTGAGCGCTGAGTACTTAGAACTGAATACGCACATGAATCCCCCTCGAGAAAATAAAGGAAGGAGAAGATAAACCTGTGGCTGTGCCAACTTTTCCAACCAAATTGACCCCCTTTGCATCGACTGCACTCGTACCCTCGTACCGTGTCATCCGGACTGTCATTACTCATATGATGCACATTAATCGAACGCCACTCATGTTGCCAAGATCGTGTGGAAGTTAGCTCGTTATTTCTCTTTGTCTGTCAGGCCAGCGGAGTAGAGGCCGCGTTCGAACAGCATTAGCCGTCTTGCCTCATACAGTCCTCGGTGCTTCTAGTTTTCTGGACAATCATGAATTCGGGAGACATGTGGTATGTTGTTTCTGTGCCGATTGATTTGTGAATAGGGTTGGAGCTATTGCTACGGTTATACATATTCGTGAATGATGACGCGTGCGATTTCGGTGGAAGAAGTTATAATTTCAATTTTTGGATACCAGGAATCCATGTATGTAAGTATTCATTTCGTTTTACAATCCTACTATTAACTGTGGTATAGCTATAAGTATAAGCCTGGTCAAAAGAGGCGGAAATTCTTCATACAAATCAAAGCGGACGTTTGAGCATCGGGGACATACATGTGTGCCTTGTCTTCAAGGCGAATTTACGAAGTGATTCTCGGTTTTCAACTTTTATAAATGTTAGGTTCATGAAGTTGCAGTGCGAACTTCCGCGATGTAGTAAAACGTTTGAAAAGAACGTCGTGCTCAACATTTTATGCATGCAGACATCGATGGCATTCTCCTCATCAAACAGAAAGACCTTTTGAAAGCTATGTAAAGTCGGTTCTGCCTCCGATGAAGCTGAGTACCACACTACACCTTATCGGTAGGTTTGACCGCGCCTCCGAAATTCATAGTGCGCCTTCTCCACTGCCTTTCCGCTTCATAAAAATAACTCGGCGTCCCGTACGATCCGGCTCTGGATATCTGGTCTATCCGACGCATGTTATATGAATTGTACACGGACAAGATTCTTTTCCCTCGATCCTCGGACAATCAGATCCCGCTTCACATGACGGAGTCTAAAGGGCACTTCAAGATGATTAAGATTGCTAAGTTTGGGCGCCCTATATTTTGATAACATGGGTGTGTATAAGTGTCAAGACGAATTCAGTGACGCGGTGAGTTTCCTTCTTTACTCGTTTCGTTGTGATCAGAGTTAGAATGTGGTGATTGGTGTTGTGGGCTGCCATAAAGAAACTCTATATTTCGAAGCCGACTTGTGATCTGTGGGTAGGTCTTATGCCTCTGCATTGGGGAAGTTGAAGGACGACGAGAGCAAGCTTACTATATCTTTCATCAACCTGCTGAAGAAGTGCCTCTCACGAATTGATTCGTACAGGAACAATCCAGGGGATCATGATGATTTTCTACACACGGATTCAGACTTGTTTGCTTCGCAGGTGGAAATCTTCACTTTCGCTCGGTATTTTATTTATGTCATTACTCTGTAGCTCCGCCCGCCTCCGCGGATTTCACCAAGAGAAAGAATTTGAGATTATATATTCCATCCCATCATCTGCTTCGATGCATATGGCGTGTCCTATGAGGTAGTCACGCGATACCTTTAGAGGGTGTTCGTTCCCACCAGGCCGAGGGCAATGGCATTAAAGACGGAATGAGAAATGAATCATTCCATTCTTCCTCTTTTCTTTCCTGCATTTTATCATTGACAAATCAATAATATCTGGGATGACAACCAAACGTCTCCGAAGCCTCTTGACGCACTTCAGTCCCCGTGGCACCTCAAAGGAAACTGATAGTCCTACAGCTCCCAATGCTTCAGACGCAGAACTGCCGACGTATGACAAACTTCCTATGTTCAAGGGTCTGCCGGGGTGTGCTTGGGAAGTGTGGGGCGAGAAAGACCAGTTGGGAACTGTCAATCTACTCACAGAGAAGGTGGTGCAGCGTGCGGCTCAAGAAGAGATATTGTACGTATGAACATTTCGAGATGAGGGCCTCTCTTGGCTGTTCGCGAGCCCTGCTGTGTTTCTTTGTTCCTATCTTGCGACGACTGTGAGGAAGATTAACATATGATGTTGTAGAACCGGTCATGCTATCTCTTTGAACTGGTGGGTATCTGTTCTATCTACTAGTATTGTTCTCACGACGTCGAATTTTGATGTTCTTCATCCGATGATGTAGGCCCCTGAACTTTCCAGAGAAGGTATGTTTTTTTTAGAAATTTTGATATTCGAGAAGTTGGGGCATGAGATGAATGGTGGGAATTCAGCCGTTGTTCAAGCGCAAAGTACCGGAGGTCAAGACGAAGATACGGGAGGACAAGCATGTCGTTCGAGACGATGAGATCCATATCGTACGTGATCATCTTCCCTCTGAAAGCGAAACCTCAGATCTTGGGCGTAGAACACGCAATCTGGGACCCAATGGGATGGCCTGAGGCATTTTGGAATCGTCGAACATGGGATATACTACAACAAGTTAGTGATACCCTTATCACTTCTGGAACGCGCTCATCTTTTCTCAGTACCCCAAGTCTTTCGCTTCCCGTAGGAGTGGCACCCATGCCAAATCCCAATGCCATTGATCCAAGCGAAGCGAAGCTCGGAATCCAAAGTGCGCCTCAAGCTAACGGCCGCATCATCTCTAACACGGATTCTAGATTGGGCAGATCATGGCATCTGCGGTCGCGGGGTTCTACTTGACCTCGTACGTCATCAATATCAGGGCAGTACGATACCGCTTCCCTACGATCCCTGGACTACCCATGCGATTACTGTGGCGGATCTCGAGGCGTGTGCAATGGCACAGGGAGTTACGTTCCGTCAGGGCGATATTCTGCTTCTGAGGGTCGGATTTATCCAGAAATATCACGCTGTATCACAGGAGGATCGGGACGCTCTTGTTGGACGCCCCGAGACGTTGTACGTGAACTCCTTATCCATTGGGAAGCTATGAGTGAGACATATCTGAACATGGAATGTGATGACAGCGCGGGAATCGAGCAATCAGAGGATATGAAACGGTTCTTGTGGTGCGTGCAA
>JABAJX010019906.1:0-12555 GCA_018221735.1 Termitomyces sp. K1Aa | reverse complement strand
TACTCTGCCATGATCACGACGGTCGACGAACGTTCACACATACTAGGGACAACCACTTTGCGGCAATCGCCTCTGATCAACCGTCGTTGGAGGTAAAGACTATGCTTGATCTTTCCGAGCCCGCCGTACTGACTATATACTTCCTTTCCCAGCGTTGGCCTGTACCCGAGGGTGTGACGCATATGCATCAGGTATGATAATTATCCCGTTCCAATATTTTTGAATTCTCTTTTGATGCTGATCCCGCCACCTATCTAGACCCTACTGGGGTTAGTGTCACAATTCCTTTTAGCCCTTGTGAATGTTGACTTACGAACCAATGTTATCGATTGTGATATCATGGCAGATTATGGGGCATGCCTATCGGTAAGTCCGGAAGACTGTGTTACTTAGGCCCCATGCCAATGCCGGCGGTTTTTTATAGGCGAATTTTTTGATCTTGAGAAGTTATCTGCCAAGTGCTCGGAAACCGGGAGATACACCTTCTTTTTCTCCTCGTGGCCGTTGAACATGTTCGTGCACAATACCAAAAAGTAATGATAGTGTTCACAGTTTATTTCTGATCTAGCATCGGCGGATGCGCCAGCCCTCCAAATGCTGCTGTGAGTCATCTCCGAAAGATTAATCAGATGATGCTGATGTAGATAACCTCAAGGCTTATTTCTGAGATTGTCTGACCTCTCATCTCAATACGAAATATCTGAGATCAACTTGAATAATCATCAATTCATTTGCGCAGGCTCACCTTAAGCTTGGATTCCGAAAGTCATACAGAATATCAACAATGAGATTTAGTAGATCTCCTATGTATCTCCTTCTATACAGCGTCTTTGTTGTGAGGTGGTGAGATGGGTTCATCTGATATGGATTTGCGCCTCGAGGCGTACACATGAAGCTCGGATTGATCTTGCTGCCGATTATAATTTGTTATCTTGTTCTCTGAAGCAACCCTGTTTGATGTGATCTCGAAGCCTATTCTAGAGAGCCGATGTGCGTGCTTTACGGCAACACCTATGTACAAAACTTGAACCCAGTATGTACATAGGTCCACGTTGGGTTGGGTCGTTGACCTGATTCAATTTGGAGTGATGGGCCATGCCACGTGACAGTGATTCAGACGTGTTGTTGTTCTGAATCACTAGAGAACTTGACCAAAACAGGTTACCAATCGTCCATTTCCCAGATTACTCGTGGGTTCGTTGCCGGGGGAAACGATGAGCAGGAGGGAGTCGCGCGTGTCCATGGGCGCTCGTCAGAACGATGCCCTGTTCGAGTTCGAGAACTGTGAGGTTTTTGTATTTCTCTGTTCGTTTCTTCCTGACATTGTCGGTGGCAGTCAAGAAGAAGTTTTTGCTCGCCAACAAGCACATAACCAAGTCGGTGTAATACATCTGCGAAGATATGACAGCTAATTACCGCGATACAGACTTAATTCCACGCTGAGTGTCCGTATTGAGGAGCTGAACGCCGAGATATCTAAACTATACGTTGAGAACCTCAAACTAAAGGCATCAGAGATCGCGCTGGCTGCACAGCTTAAACGTGAACGTGAAAAGTCTCGCAAGGTTATGGCTGAGGCTGAGGCAGCGGTATGTCGTGCCACATGAGCGTTTGGAATTTTACGTCAAAGTTTACCTGTTTATCAGACTCTTAATCTCTCGAAACAATTGGGGCACCTTCGTCAAACGTTCAACATACCCACTGCACCACCTATGCCAGTGTTATCTCATCCTCCTCGTGCTCGGAAACCTCCATCTACAGTTAACCTTGATCCAGGGAGCTCGCCGCAGGGAAATAGGTTATCACGGCCACCAAATGTTCCCGGAATATGCGAGGAGGATGAGCTATCATCCTTGACATCCGAGTCAGAATTTGACAAACCATCGACTCCTGTTCTGCGAAAGGTCAAGGCCAAACCGCGACTCTCTACGTCCAGATTGCCCTTACCGTCACGGGTTTCATCACCCCCACCCCAGTCTGATGACGCTTCTCAAGCGCAATTGGAGCCCACGCTGACATCCAAGCTACGGAAGCCCTCACGTAGACACAGTGGACTGTTGAGCGTCAGCACCGAAGCATTATCGGTACCGCGAGCCCCAAGCCCTGCCTTTGGTTCCCCGATACGTAGGGAAGCAGGGATAGCGGAAGAGGAAGAAGAGATGGCCGCTGTGACCGGTCAGCTTGTGGATGTGGAAGAGGACGTGGATGCGGAGCCAAAACCACCCCCAAAGAAAGAGCGACGCAAGAGTCGCGGGAAAGAGCGGGAGACGTTGGAAGAGCCAGAGACGGTCCCGGAGAGCATCAGGCCTCGAGAACGGAAGAAGAAGGAGAAGATGGATGGTGTAACAGATGGTGGGGGCAAGCCTCGCCTGCAAGACGTCACTAATTCTCGTGTTGCCCTTATATCAATAGACAACACTGGTATGCGTTACGACCCAATGGCGTAGTGAAAAAATGCTGATTCTATTTTTTTCCTAGTTCCTTCATCAACTGCTGGCAACGCATTCCTTACAGCCTCTCCTACACATTCAGCACCTACATCAAGAGGATCATCAAGTCCTACCCCTCCAGGCGAAGGTGATGGTTTACCAGGCGGACGCGAACGAAGAACGAGAAAGAGCGTCAACTATGCTGAACCCAAACTTAACACGTGAGTGTTTCGTCGAACATTCTTCTCTCATACCTACTAATATCTCAGGAAAATGCGGAAACCTGGCCCTACGCCTGGGACCGCACCCCCAAAGAAACGGTCATCGGCTGCAGCTATCCTTACCACATATTGTCCACCAGAGGATGCAGGAAACGATGCGGACAACGACACGGAGGCACGCTCATCTCTGGAACTCCCTCTACGCATGAACGGCACCTCAAGCAACCCCGAGTCGTTCCCGCTCCCACCGTCTCGACCCACATCCTCTGGATCTATGATCACCTCGCCTCCCCCTCCGCGTTCGTCGGTGAAACGTAAAAAGTCGCGGCCTATCTTGGAGGATGACGATAGCGACGGGGCCCAGGCTGACGCGGAGTATGGTCTCTATGGGAATCCCTTGTGGGTCAATGTTGAAGGACGAAGACGGACGGTGGGTACCAGTGGCACGAGTAGCAGTATAAGCGGTGCAAGTAAACGGAGCACGGTGGTTCTCGACGACCAGAGGCGGCACAGCATGGCTGTTTGACAAAGCTGACGACACAGACGCGCAAATACGCGAAACAAACTGTGATATTGTGTTGCGGACACTGCGGGGTTATACCATACATACGAGCCACCACACTCGCAGTTACCCTTTCCTGGAAGCTCTTCATCGACCTTAGGATTGTGTGGTCGGCTATGACTTCTGATTTTTTTTTCATCGCTATCTTCAAGTTCTTTTTTTCCTTCCTTTTTATTCATGATCACGACTGGGATGGGTTACGAAACCTCTAGAGTATCTTTGCGTATTTGGTAATGTACGCAGTAAATTACAAAGTCTTGCCTATAGGCAGTACATACGATATGTATACTCGCTCGAATATAGTAGTAAGTAGAAGGAGGTGGATTCACAATTTTGATCTCAATGACATTCGAATACTGTACTTTCAACCAATAAGTAATGCTGTCACTGTCGTTCTGTGGCCTAGCTAGCCATCAGCACCCTTACGATAGGAGGGGGGTAGTGAGCTCTGGGGCAGTTTAGGTCGTGCCATCTGAGCCTAGTAACCGGCCGTAGTCCCTCGTCCTTGTGGCGCCTTCGATTATCTTGAATTGTATGTAATGCCCCCGTTGGACACTGAAAACCTTTTTCTACAAATAAGGCAGCCGTATGGCGGTGTGGACAAAATGAGCAATTCTCAAAAAAACGATCGGACTTCTTTCAGACCATTTTGGGGCCATGAACTTTGATCTATGATTAATGAGCGCCACCATAAGAAGTAGTATCGGAATGTTTGATTTTGGAAATATGTAGTCCCGCTTGACATTGGCTGTTAAAAACAAGAAAATAACAAGAGGTTCCGAGTATCGGAGGATCACAGTCATGGTCCTAAATACAGCACCGAGGAAAGGAGGTATCGCAATGTAAAGTATAAAGTAATCAATAAAGATAAATCACTGGCTCTCCCCAGTAGGTTCGACACTCGGATCTCTTAACCACGTCGCAAAATCCACATCCACATCCTTCTCCATAAATTTGCTCACCAAGTCCACGTTCCCATTCACATCAAACTGGGAGTTGTACCCCATCCATCCAAGTGTCTTGTCCTTCCCGTCAACTTGTGTTGACGTGAACGGGGGTTCGAACCCATTTGTATGCCCGTCCTCGGGCTCCGAGTCTGAGTCGGACGCCGCGAGAGAGGAGAGGGACCGAGCTGGGGACGCGATGAGGTTATAAACAGAGGAGCGCTCGTGTTCGTCCGAGTCCTCGTCGTTGGTGAGGGGTGTGGTGTAGTCATACATACCCGTAGGCATGCCTTCGACAAATGCTGGTAAAAGATCATCAGCCTGTTCAGGCTCCGGCTCTTCTTCATTCTCCAAAACTTTGGTATCAGCCTGCTTCTGTTTTTCTTTTTCTTCCTTTTCCTCTTGTGAAGGCTCTAAACCTAACTGGGGACGAACCTTCTGCACATGCTTAGGCTCAAGTGCAACTGGACGTGTGACCTCTGACGAAGTGTTTGCGCTTTTCACGTTCCGTTTGGACGACGTCACCTTGGCCTTCCTAGAGGACGCAATGAGATCAGTAAGTCTAGGCAACTGCGCGCGCTGCGGAGTGACTGTCGGAGTTATAGGAGCCACAACCGCTGACGGGGTTGGTAGTCTTGTTGGAGTTGGTGTCGGAGAGTCCCGTTGAACCTTTGCCTTTTTGATGGCTTGTGGAGGGGTCACCGAGCGCGCACGCTTCTCCCGCTGTGCTTCGATTACTGTGGACGGTTGTCGAAGATTTCGCGTTGGACTGGAGGGCATTTCAGAGAGGGTAGACATTGTTTTTTGATGACGGTACGTGCGGACGCTAGGTGGGGTAGGAAGAGGCGAGGACTCTGAAGGCGGAGCAAAAACTATCGGCTCTGGCTTGTGCCGTTTCTGAGTTTTATTGTTGGGAGTTGAACTATCAATCTGGGAGAAAGAAGGCGGCAGAAAGGACTAATCACTTTGTCAGGTTTGTTTTAGTACAACTGAACCACAATGGATGGGCTTACGGATTCTGACAAGTCTTGGATTGGGCGTGGTGGTTGAGAACTGTTCGAGCCAAGCGGAGGTTCATCAGGGGTAAGTAGTAAGGGTTTTGAACCTGAGTTTGATGGCCCCGCAGCAGCGTTACTCGCAGAAGCATTCGAAGAACCTTTAGGCTTTCCAACGATATTGAGACTTGACCGCTTGACGACACGAAAACCCAGAGATGGCGTTCGCTTTTCCTTTGCTAAAACGTTCTGTTCCGTCAGGACACGCTGAAGGTTGTTTTGTTGCTGGGATATCGAGACAATGGGGGCACTCTCTACTGGCGCAATCTCGACGTCGCGTTGCCAGCTCTGCACCTTCTTCTTCACGCGATCTTCTTCCGCCCACTTCGCTTCCCACTCTTCCCATTCCTGTTCGGTTTCAGCATTGACCCAGCCTGAGCTTGACTCTGCCATCTTTCCCTCAGTTGTCGTGTCCAACCACCGCCTCCGTCGCGACGCATTGAGTCTAAGCAGCTGTACAACTGCTGACCATTTGCCGTCGGAAGTGTCCCCTTTAGCGTACTTGAAAGCCTCCTGTACTCGTTGACGTAGGGCGTCCACGCGCGCAGTCGAATGTTCCTTGCTGCCAGGAGAGGGAGGCCGAGAAGACGGTACTTCTTGTACTTTAGTAGCCAAAGCAATATGTTGCTTGGACATTCGCTCCAGATAAGCCTTCGGAATAGGCTTAGCAGGTACCAACAAAGACGACGATGGGGTGGCGTAGAACACAGGAGTGTATAAGGTCTTTGAGCTCGTGGCACGAGGTATAACCTGCACTTCGCTACTAGTCATGATTGATGTCTTCTGTGGCGCAGATGACACAAATATGGCGACCAAGTGGTTTGAGAAAGGAGAGGAGATCTGAGTCTTCGAAATAAACATCACGTGATATACTTTTGTCGCGGTGGCTGTGCAATTTATCTTTTCACCTCACCAGCGGGCTTAATTATTACGGATTGGAAACAATCCTCGCCTACTTTCCTCAGATGTCTGGGATTTTCCGTCTACCTACTAGACCCTCCAAGGTGCTGAATACCAGTCGGTCGTCCGCGTCAATCCTTGGTCTGGCCATTGTGTCTGTCGGCGTTTTCTTGTACTCCCGGCGTGTAATTCTTGCTGACTCTTCTCAAGAAGAGGCTGGTGGTATTGTAATACATACCCTTCTCCCTCGGCCCGGCCAGATCGCAACACGGAAGGGAATATATCGACACTCGGTCTCTCAGAAGCCTCCTGAGCTTCCGACTGACTTCCAGGAGAAGTCGGTAAAGAATCATCTGAAAAGTTTCTCCGGCTCTGGCGGCATAGGAGATAAAACAAATTCTGGTATTTGTCGTTTCGACTCTATCTCCGTGCCAAGGTCAGGACTTTGATATCAAGTTTTGGAAATGCTCCGATGTATTCATGGTACTTCTTCTCCAGTTCTCTTCCTCGTCCAGATACCACCACCTTATCATCTCACAAAATGTGGAATAACTCAGGTTGGACAATATTCAGCTTGCATGAAGGCTTTCTCCAGTACGGATGGCGAACAGCGGAAATAGTATCCGGGTATCTACATGCAGCAATTCTCGGAGGTCTGATCGACGTATTTTCAAAATATGAACCTAATTCTGGGCACAACGATGTTGGGGCTATGATGATGGCAAATGAGTTCGATGAGGGAGAAGTTGACGAGGCTGGCTTTGAGCGTGTTATTCATCAAACCTTCAAAGCAAAATTCCTTGATGTCGATCGTAACTTCATACAGCGCCCATTTGAACCACTTTCGTCCTCTCAGCCTCCTGCAAAATCCCTCGTTATCCCTTATATGGAGACTGTCCTTTCAGGTTGTTCATCCCTGGTTGCCTTTTACGACCACGAGCCTCGTAAACTGAGGGTGGCTAACGCCGGTAATGTACGAGCGGTCCTTGGCAGGCGGTCTGTACACAGGAACGATGGTTATGATGTGCATGTACTCTCTGAAGATCATACCTGTGATGTAGCTCCTGGCTTATCGCACGCATTGGGGGCTGGACCCTACAAGTGGAACAAAGATCTCCAGGAAAAGCTATACAGAGACTACATGGGCAACCCTCCAAAAGACAATCCTCTAGTGCTCACTGCCGAACCGTCAGTCACCACGATAGACATTAAACCAGGAGATTTCCTGGTTTTGGCAACACAAGGACTATGGAACAGCCTTACGAACGAGGAAGTTGTTGGTTTAGTAGGATTATGGCTCAACCGGGGGATGGGATCAATGAGAGATGATTCCACGGCATCAAAGGATGCTGTGACGCCTCCTGATCTTCCTGTACCCATCACCACGGACAACACCGTGATGTACAAACGGTGGGGCGTGGAGAAGCGATTCCTTTGTGTGGACAATAACGTTGCGCAACATCTGGCACGAAACGCTCTCGGAGGCGCTGATATTTCCTGGACGTCAATATTGCTGTCTAGTCGACCACCCCGTTCTTCGAAATTGAGGTAAGAATAAATCCTTTTACAGCTTCTTGGGGTTGAACATGGTTCTAGGGATGATATTAGTGTTACTGTTGTCTTCTTTGACGAAGGCTCCGTTCTGCTGTAGTGTTTTATGCTATAAGGCGAAACCTGGAATTCGGAAACACATCTGCTAGAAATGTGGAAACTCGAAGTAAAAAGTTGACACCGTACTCAGGTTCGTCACACGCCTGGAAGCGTATTTTTAGAGCACTCATATTTGTACAATTCGGCATGTGTATGGGGTAAAACATGGCTCTTTGCAGAATTTCTTGGAACTAACCCATACGACATGACACGCCTTTATCATTTCAATACCATGCTCTGTCACGTAAACTCTAGAGTCGAACGGTCAACTAGTCCCGTCTTGAGGCTCGAACTACATCGCATGTCTGACTCTGTAGGATGGAGATAGTAACGAAGCGGCTGATAGAAACGGAAGTCTCAGAGCAGATAAAGTATGAAATGAGGAAATTTTACCCCCATATCTGAGGATACTTTCATCAACCGAACGCTAAGTATGATGTGATTATTACAACAGTCATAGGAGGTTCTGCACTCGCCGTTCTTGTGCCGTATGGGCCCAAACAATGGTTACAGGTGGACATGGTTTCCTACCTAATAAATCTTTCATATCGTGAACGTTAAGAAGAAACTACACGGCATGTTGATCCTATCAAATCGTGGAATTTCATGGGCTATTTTGAATTCAGTTCGGTGCTACATAGTTGTGGATCGCCGGGATGCTCAGTTGGTAATTATGTTTATAAGGCTTACGGCAAGCACATTGCACTGGTCCCTGCAGCTTCGGGTTTCGATCTTATCAGAGTTACCCGTTTTCTGGATTTTTATATACTATTTTACAAACCCAGAAAAAGTGATTTGAATACGAGTAGTGAGGCCCTGTTTAGTAAGTCGCTGCCGGGACGAGATAATCTCGAAATGCCCGAAGTTGACATTTTGTCGACTTTTGTTGGTGGCTTGATCTTCGTAGAGGGAAATCTTCAGGGGTTTGATTGGAACCATATGCATATGGCTAATCTGTAGGTATCACGAAATCTCCGGTCATCTGTTGCAATTTTCATCGCTCCTTGTAAGAGACATCTAATGTACCGTGTTTCATGTCGTTCACGGAGCTGAACGCAGAATCAAGGCTATGGCAAGCATTAAATTTGGAGTAGGCCAAATTTCTGCCGCGATGAGACCGGAATGATATTCAATATACGAAATCAATATCATAGATACCAACCACTGCCGGATCAATGATCATACCACTGTATTTTTGGGTGTCTTTCACCGGAACAACTCGTGAGTCTCCTGTGGGCACCAGGCTGGTCGCGACCAGCAATATGAGCATCAGACTATGATTTCGAACTCTCTTTCGTAGACTGACTGCCAAGCTTTGATTTAAATCCTAATAGCTTTATTGGTAAGTATACGGAGGAATCACTTTCGACAATTGGGTACTGTCAACCGGATTCAAATAACAATAGCCTCTTAATAGCCTCAAAATGGTGAAATAGTAGCACCAATACCGCCGAATCGAGTCAGATTAACACCTTCCTCGTTATCCCGAGCTAAAAATAACCCTACCAGTCGCGCTCATTGCTGTTCAAGCTCCAACACACCGTCTACCTGGTCTCTGAGCGCTCAAGCTTAATTGCATTTTGTAGACTATAAAAGACACAGGCTAATTTGATTGTTTTTCGATCCCTCAGTCTCGTTTATTGCCCCTCAGCATTACAAGCGGATCTCGTTTTCCTCACAAGAGATTTAGTATGTGCCGCAGACGCCAGTCAGTAATCTCGTGCTTTGTGACTTCGCATATGTCTCACATTCTCTCGTAGAGTTGCACACAATTATGCTCAATGTGGGCATGTCATCCAGCAGGCGCGTGAGCTTCACATCGTCATTCATGATGATGACTGACTATTAACCAATTGACCAGCCTGACACAATGGTAAAGTGATAATTTTGAGAACAACTCAAGTTCTGGAGTCAACATGAAACACTTTAGGTGATTTGCTACAGCCGTTACTGCAAATTCAGTCCCAACCACCCACCCAGTTGTCTTCCCCCACAATGCACTCAAACGTGTGTACAGTAGTACGTTCCGTCGTTCTCTCTTGCAGACCACGACTAATTATAATCCATTCCATCTTTGATTTACGCTTTGTTTACTGTTCTATCTGATCAATGGGTATTTTCTGTTTGAATTGTGCGACATTTCAATTTTCAGTCGAGGCTGGCCTGAACAGTACTGTAAGCAGTATTTATTGATTTTTTATTGAGGGCTGCTGACTGAGAGGTCAATGCGCCCATTGACAGCTCCGCGCATCGATAGCCTGTGTCCCGCCTGTGCCAGAGGCTCCAATATCTCGTATTAAGAACTTTATGCAGTTTCCTGCAGATAGTACTCCGCCTTTCGCTATGCGATAGATTAGATTACGTGCCTCTTTTAGACTTTTAGACATAGATTGATACTGTGTATCTGAGAATATATCGAAGTTTATGACGAAGTCAGCATCACAATCCCAACTTTGCCAGTCATTTTTGGCTGCCTACTTACGTCTCCACGTTGTTCCCTAGATTTAGCTTCAAAAACGTCAAGGAAGAACTTTAAGGAAGAATCAGCATAATATACGATGTAAGAAGGCTGGTGGATTTCGATTCTGCCAGCTTCTGGTTCTACTCAAGGGACCGAGAAGCCTGTGGGTGCACTACTCGGACTCCTCGCTACTAATACTAGTATGCAAGTTGTCCGTATATTTGTAAATTGTTACATGCTATATTTCTTCAGTCCTGACTTAATTTAGGTACATCGCGGTCTATCATTCTGGAAGACTGGCGAACTACTTATTGCAAGACAAGACTTAGGCTCGCCGCTCGCGGACACTTTTCACTGCCATTCGACAACTATGGTGATCAGACGATCATCGACAAGAAAACCCACCGCGTCATGATCACACGTCGAGCAACAAAACTCATGCCAACTGTCATGGCCTTTGACGACGACCGATTGACTCGTTTGATCACTGCTGCCAGCGAGTTCCTCGACGATCACAGCAGCACCAAGAATAAGACTTCATCATCCCATCCCGACCCGCCGGCGAATGTATGACTCCGAAAATAACTACGTTCTCATGTCAGATCCAGATTCGGACGATTCGGGGGCTCAATATTCAATGATGATCAATGATTTGATTACTTCGTATTCTAGTAGTTCAATACTAATACAAATGGTTTTGCATTCATTACAATTTGAATCAGTAAGACACGAAATAAGATAATATGTACAAGACATAGATGAAAGATATATCGTGATCTTGGGCAAGATGCTAATGATCTTGTCAAGACCTCATGAAATCTTGTCAATCGGACATTGCGACGTCTTGACAAGACATGTACCTTGATTGGCCAAGACGTCGCGTCTTGACACATCAGGTGCATCTTTGGCGTCTTTGACGTCTTGGCCAAGACGTCAAAGACGCCAAAGACGAAGTGGACGTTTTCCTGGTGTAGGGTAGTGCAAGATTTGGTCACGTCTCCACACTTTATATTCCTTGTACCATATGACAAGGATATTGCTTTAATCTGCAGAATAAGAACGGAAGGAATAAGAGACATCGGGTCTCTTTCGGCACGGAGTCGTGGAGACCAGAAGTATTCATCGTACAAAGGCAACATCTATTGGGATATTGGTTCGGAGCTGAGTGAAAAAAATGCGGTGCAGCGTGAACACCTGCATTTCCGAACTCTGATACATACGACTGGCTGTCAAGTGGGTGGTTGCGAGACAAAGTCATGATGGGCTTCGAGGGGCTGGATTTTAACGGATGAGTATGTTGGAATCGGACCGCATAGTAAATACCCGAGCCGTTTTTGGTGGTTCACAACTAATGCCTCGACCACCTGGAAAGGGCCTGGCCACACATGAGTTTACACGAGCTTGTACCTAATTATAAAGACTTCGTTAGCTGTTTTGTCCACAGCAACTATTTTCTGTTTCCGCTGTAGGTAGGTAGGTAGTATTTCCGGCGAGGTCCACGCATGAACGACCGGTTCCCGTACTACATACATATGGTCGCGTACCAAGTATGCTAGTATCGCCTGTCCGCTGATCGGATTGTTTTTTAGAAAACAAGTAGATCATCATTGTGTTCATAGAGACCTGTTAATAATTCTCGCACATTTGCTTTGAATTTAACTGATACTGGCGACTAGATGTATCGGTGTAAATGACTTGTGATTGACATGAGTTCGCCTGGGAAGAATGGGAATAAAAGGTGAGTATTAGAGGCATCGTTGATGGAGCTGACGGGGCACTGGTTAGGTATGTACTTACGGACTTGGGAAAACAACGAGAATGAGTGGAATCGTTATGGCACACATTGATGCAAGGATGAAGATACTTGGAATCATGCATGTATCGATGATATTTGAGGAACACGGGAGTCCGAATCTGCCAAGATCACTGTTAGGAACTTGCTGACCTCAGATGGGATCATTTATGGTCAAACATAAGGTATCTTCACAGTTGGGCGCAACACGCGGGGTCGCAGCACGCAGAATGCAGTGATAGTCAGTCCACCGTATCAGGGCTACAGCTCCAATCAGAAATATTAAATACTTGACATACTTGACATAAGTTAGACGTTTGGTAGGACTTACTTATATGTACCTAGCAACCAAACCAGAAATTTGACGGAGAGACATGTCAGTTAGCTGTGCACTCAGAACCATAGACGTTCCATCGTTACGGCCTGAGTAATGCCATGACAATTTTGGAACAACTTCGAAGTTCTTGAAGTCTCTCTCTCCCATATTCCCTAGTTGCTATGCGGATCCATCTAGAAAATGGTCGACTGGTGTAGATGACGA
>JABAJX010019905.1:0-25959 GCA_018221735.1 Termitomyces sp. K1Aa | reverse complement strand
CATTCTCGGTAATATAAATACCATGATTTTGTCGACGTCTCTCTCCCATTCTAAACTTGCACTGCTAGGATCTCTATTCTTATAACGTCGAACAAGCCCGGGGCGATGATGGCCACAATATTGTCACCGTGGTGATGCATCAAGAAAATATCACTCTGGATGAAGCAATGAGGTGGATCCATCGGCGACTACCACTCAATCCTTGTGCGCAACTTCTTGAGTGACCTAAACTATGTCCCGCCTTTTGGTGAACAATTGCAAAGTGAAGTGAAACGCTACTTGGATGGCCTGGGTAACTGTGTCAGGGCAAATGATTGTTGGAGTCTTGAGAGTCACAGGTACTTTGGGGCAAATGGATTGAAAGTTCAGCAGAGTAGAGCAGTTGTTCTGTTTCCTCGGTCGGTGTCTGACCAAGTTCCAAAAGTGAAATGTTCTGATCCTCATCCATTACTCAGGAAAAATCTGAAATAATGGGCGTTTGTGTTCAACTCTTGTTTCGCTGTCTTAATAAGACTTTGACATATACTGTAGCAATGCGATTTACAGCTACGTTACTAATATCATGATCATGATATTACTATCCTACTTATTTACTTACCTCTTTCGATCCTATTTCTCAATCCGACCATGTATACAAAACTTTAGATAACGAGATGTGATTGATTTTAAACGCTCAAGAATCCGTGTAGCGGCTGCACCACTATGATCTACATATACTCTTTTTGTAGACTTGTGTGATGGTGACAAGTTGTTTCCATCTGTCGCGGCGTGAATATGCTGATCCGAGAATTATCCGTCACGATTATCACAAATCAACTTTTGTGCCTGATTTACTGTACAGATCAAATTGCAACTGTACAGTATAAGAAATTAGAATGTCATCGTGGTATATTTGTAGGTATGTACATAAGAACTCGTGTGAAATAAGATGAGAAATCGTACACAAATCATAAGTACATTATTGAATATTCGCGTAGTGGGTACTCCTTTAATCATCTTCACTGATATTAGACAAACGTTTCCGGCCTGAAGTATAGAGAAAGATGAGAATAATAGAGGATATGATAAAGAAATGAAGTATACAATGATTCCAAAGTCCAACTACACAGTATCTTTGTGTCTCCTGTAGCGTCCGAATACACCACATGCTGATGCACAAAATCCTAGCAGTAGCGCAGCAAGTGCACCAAGCGTGAGCCAATTGGCATTGCCGTACTGGGCAATAATGCCTGCATCTCGTATGCGGGTACGGGTAATACCAAACAAGACCATGTCGAGAACAAAAGCGACGAGTGTAACGAGAGTAGCCAGTCCAGCAAGGAGGGACATGAGAATGGTTCCTGCACGATGGTATGCAACGCCCCAGAGGCCAAACAGGAATGCGATACCGGATAATCCAGCAGCTAGAGATAAACCAACGCCTGTTGAGGGATGTCAAATAGACGACAGTAGGATGGCACACCTATTGGGTGGAGAATTAGGGTTTTCGTGAGATTTTGAATTATACTTGTGTTCAGATCGGCATCCCTGAAGTAAGTAATGAGTACTCAGTCGAACGCACATCGGTGCATATCGTTGCTAGTTATACGCACCATGCTGGAAGGAAATTATATCCTATGCCAACCCTGCTCCCCGTGAACCCAAACACGCCGTAACGTACTTGATCCACCCCTGTCCCAACATTCAGAAATGATATCTCGTTCCATGTCGGTACAGACACAGAGACCTTGCTTAAGAGATGAGAGCTAATAAGAGAGCATAAGAAACGATGCTCACAAAGACTAGCAGTACTGCAGCAGCGAAACAGAAGAAGAGACCAGGTACTGCAGCAGATGCAACCATTATCGGGGTGAGTACGCGTTGATCTGAGGCAAACGATTGAACTACGTGTAAGACAGATATTGTAAGGGATGCGGCTTACTGTGAGGGGATAGGGACAGGGGAACGGAAAAAAGGAACACTACAAGCGTTGACGCCAGGATAACAAGTGGCTGGCATTTATACAAATCCCGGAACCTTCCCCAAAATGGAAATGACGTCTTACGATCGCGCATCCGAATACCGAACTTGAATCTGGTGAGCCACAAGACCACTCCGCAGCAAATGGAAATGACGTCTTACGATCGCGCATCCGAATACCGAACTTGAATCTGGTGAGCCACAAGACCACTCCGCAGCAAATACATTTGGAAGGCTATGCGTGCCTATGCGAACATAGGAATTACACTCTTATCCGCAGTACGTCGTAGCATTGCCTGAAATTAGAGGCAAAGTACAATTTTAAATTTTCGAGACCTCGCCAAGACGTGCGATTTCTCTAAATAATTGTCACAGAGTCATGGACCTGAATCGTTCATTCGAACACAGGATGATCTAGACAGTAGAGGGAACTACGATTATGCGAGTGTGATCAAATGTCCTGTTCGCGCATTGGCTTCTCTAGATAAAATTGGTTAGGCGGAGATAATTGACCGAGTAATGGCTGAGCTATCCGCAGTGGCTCTGAGTAACAAACTGTGTAGCACTAGTATCATGGGGTTTTGAGATTTTTACACATTGCACACTAGTTAAAAAGACGTACAGCGGCGGGAGATACTGGCCGGAGGATATAAATACGAGTGAGCATCTATCAACATCTACTATTTGCAATTGGAAGATTGAAACAAGGAGTTCGATAAAAAGTTGCAAGATATCCATCGCTTCCGAGTCGCCATTGAGTCCACACATCGATCGTCCGCCGGGACATCCGGAACGAAATGATGGGTAGTATTCACCGTCATGCGCGTTGCTGA
Source organism: Termitomyces sp. K1Aa (assembly GCA_018221735.1). Classification (NCBI taxonomy): domain Eukaryota; kingdom Fungi; phylum Basidiomycota; class Agaricomycetes; order Agaricales; family Lyophyllaceae; genus Termitomyces; species Termitomyces sp. K1Aa. The sequence continues at coordinate 23,167 of JABAJX010019905.1, read as the reverse complement.
ATTGCAAACGAGAACTTGACATGGAAGTTCATCAGAGATATCCACTCCAAGAATCAAAGTCGTGTCGTAGCAAACGATGCAGCAAGAATTCCGGATAAACGGCATAGATTAATGCATTCGGCAATTTTGACGATTCGCCGTCGGAAGGTACCTTTCATGAATATCCTTCGTCATGACCCGGAAAGAGTGGAATAATTGCCTCAAACCGACGATGCGTAGCCCATAAGTAGTCGGGAGGTCACTGTCCAGCGATTCTCGTGTCTCATCAGTTGACCTTCGAGCTTCAAGCTTCAAGTTCTACCCTCCACATGACCGTGACGGCAACTCACAGCTTTCGCTACATCAAGTTTCATTTCTCTTGTACTCTTAGGGAAGTTCGTCAATTAAATGAATTCTCTCAGTGGTTCGAAGCCTATTGACAGGGACTGGAGCAAAGTCCCCGAGTGTTCTGGATATCAAACAATCAATTAGACTCGACGTCAACAGACCGGGTATGTGGAGTATCTAGCTCAGTGGCAGATCCAAGCTCGAGATTGTCGCGACAGTCGTTTCTAACTCACCAGTGCTTTTATTCCTGCAGTGAACCTAGGTTCTCATGGGGGAAGTACATGAGTGAGAATCTTCTATGGTGGTGACGAGGGATGATATTGGGAGTGTCTAAGTTCGTTTACTTAGTTAGCACAAGAATAGAAGACGGTAGATAACTTAGAGGCGCAAATCAAATAAGTGACCATGTCTCCTGCGCGGAATAGCTTGCAGATTCTCAACTGATGTTTACCCTCTACAACATTATAAGCACTGAATTAACAAGAATTTTCAGGGTGGTTTATGGCAAGTAACATACCTAGTCCCTACTAGAAAACTTCGATACGGGCTAGGGACTGCACTGTCGAGGGTTTTAACGCCCACAGTTCGTCTATGAGCGCGGGCAAAAACGTTCCAGGTCCTTTCACGTCTTCTCTCTTGACCGCCACTTCCGCAGCTACGGTTAAGACCATGATGCTGTGCGTTTGAACGATGAATTAGCGCTCCCTGATCTATATGAGGTGTGTTTTGACACTTTACCCTGCTACTGTCCCCAGGAAAGTATCACCTTGCACTAATCTGCCGATGCTATCGGTTGTGGCCCGCGCAAATAAAGCACCACAATAAGTCGCGATGCTGCTACCAACGATGCATCCTGAGCCAGTAATCTTTCCTAGAACATCGTTCCCGTTTCTGAGCGCAACTACATTGGTCCCATCAGATACATAATCGACTGGTCCCGTGAGGGCTATCACACATCCTGAAAGAAGGTTGTAGATTGGTTCTGAGCAAGGTGTAGTGGGTATCTCACTTTCTTTTCTGGCGAGGTCTTTGACAAAACCTACAGGATCCTTGAACCCAGGGCCGATACTGTCAACACCCTTTGTCAAGACCTGGGAAGATTCAGACTCAATGATGAAGCAATAGAATTGGGCACCAATGATGTTACGCACCTCCTGAGAATCTGCCAGGGCCGCCAGTTCTCCAGCATTACCTTTGATAACACTCGCCTGGAACACATTCAATAGATCTGCAGAGGTAATATGAAGCTATCGAAAAAATCAATCTCGGGACGATCGCACCTTTGACGGTTTGCTTGCGAAACGCACTCGCGCCAATCCCGACGGGATCAAAAACGACTGGTTTTTTTTTCTCATTGGCAAAATAACCTGTCCAGACATAATGGATTCGGATGGATAAAACCTTGTTATGATTCCACCGGACTCACCAGCCTTCGACATGCTTTCCTTGCCATCGGAGCGCATTGTACCAATGTTGATTAGTAGAGCACTGGATATACAACCAAGATCTTCCATTTCTTGTGGCTCTGACGCCATAATAGGACTACCACCTAGGCTCAAAGTTATATTGGCCGATTGTGTGGCAACGACGGTGTTTGTTATCTGATGGAGACCGGCTTAAACTCGAAACATGTGAACAAGGGTTTATAATTACCTGATGGACCAAGGGATTGACTTCTCTGACGATGGGCATCACTTGTGCAATTCTTTCGACAAGGATTGCTCCTAGTGAGGGCCCTTGGGGTGATATAGCCGGCGCAAGATTAGCGGTGAAGGATTTGAATATCATGGAAAGTGTTTTGGCTGCTTGACGAGGATCTTTCGACGCCACAATATCTGAGACTATAGCCACCCCATCCAATACATGCCCCGTCCTCGAAACAGATCCGTGTAGTGTGCGTAACAGGTTTTTGGCTTTGATTCCACCTACATCATTCGAAGATGGACTCTGATGTATTCAAATAACTTGAATATTGGATGAGACTTACCGATTGTCACGGCCTTAATATTAGTCCCGTCCAAAAGCTCCAAGAGTCCCCCTACACCTCGAACACCCACTAAGGGAGAAGTCAACTGTTTCGTCTGTGTTCCCCATACGGCGCCTATACCAATGGAATCAACACCGTCTGCAATAGCAGCCCGGACGTGATCCGCATTGTTGCACGAGACACCAATAACTGCACCCTTAGGAAGCAGTTTACGTGCTTGAGCGACAGACATGTCAGTCTGGCCGAGGTGGACTCCACGTGCATTGACGGCGATCGCTACATCGACACGGTCATTGATAATCATTGGGACGTTGTACCTGTCGCATATCTCCTTCGACTTGGTGGCGATCTCGATGAACTATGTAGTCGGTCGGTCAAGCTCATTAGATTACATCAACATCAAAAAGTCATTTTCCAGTCTCACCTCACCAGTATCTGCGTATTTCTCGCGAATCTGTACCAATGACACTCCTCCTTGAAGCGACTGTGGAGTAATTCAGATATTCCAACCAGTAGATGCTTGATCAATGTACTTCTTCTAAGGATTCATAGTAATCCTAGCGAGCCAATAAGCCTGGTGCCAATTCAAAACGGGCTAATCGCGAAACAACCTTTCCTGTAGGTAAGAGGTCCCGTCCTGTAACCAGATATACTGAGTAGTCAATATCGCTCATGTAAAGGTGAAAGGCTGGATGAGAGAGAAGCACTTTTGTGGTCCGTAAAAAGTGGCTGTGTAGATAAGATTATGTATGTACATGTTTTAGTCCGTGTCAAAGTTTGTTCAATCGATATCCTTTCACTCTGAGTACGGCGGTGGATCAGTTGTATTATTACTATTTGCACCTCCGCTTCCATTGGGCAGATTACGCTTCTCGTGATGCCTCTCTAAATCTTTTTGGAAATCCGTCAATTCAGTGTACATCGTTGGAGCAGGGAGATCCAATAGAGAATGGTGATTTGTCGTAGAAGGTCCACCAGCTACGTCCGAGTGTGTAGGCTCAACCCCTTGGCCGAACGTTGACTCTGTCATTTCTGAGTTCAACTGTCTGCGGTCGATGTTGTTGAACGAAGCAGGTCCAATATTTGTAGGGGTGTCACCAGTCAATAAGACGTTCCCTCTAATCGTAGGCTGCATTTTCTTGTAACACATTCGATTACGCCGCTTGATGATTACTATCATCGCCAGAAGGCCAGCTAATACCACTAAGAATTCTCATAATTGGCGTCCCGTTAGTAAAAAAAATGATACGAACTCACCTAAAGCGATAACGAGACCGACAATCCCTCCAGTGCTCAGCCCCTGATTTTTAGCCGCGTTGGCTGTACTTGTGCCTGTTGTGCTGCCCTTCGCACTCGAATGATGATTTTCCGAGCCTCCTCCCATCGTAGAAGCACGCGCATCACTACTGCTATCGGGCCGAGCAAGAGTAAAACGAACTGGATTCGAGGCAAGTTGAAATGCTCACGAGATTGGGGTCGTTTTGGGCTTATTTGTCCCTCTCGTGCTAGTCGTACAGACACTGTTTCTGCATTCAGTCTCGACGCAAACACCGTCAAAACATGCTTCTGAGTCCGAGTCAGAGTCAGAGTCAGAATCGCCATCCTGAGAAACGCTATGCAAAGATGGAACTTGGTTTCCAAAGGATGTTAACATGAGTCTTATAAAAGAACTCACATGAATGCAGCGGCGTGGTTTGCAGCGCAGCAGACTCCGAAGAGCAAAACAAAAAAACAAGGTCTCTGCTCAAAGGAAGATAGTATCATGGAGGGAAACAAGAAACCAATAGGCATCAAGAACACGAAGGTGCCTCAAATGGGGAGTCCAAAATCATTTCCAAGTCATACTAGTAGTTACTGAATTTGACGGAGTGAGAAAGTGACTAACCAGAAGGCAGTGTCTGAAAAGGTGCCATTGCCATGGGCACGTCGATTCAGATGTAAAGCGTGGGAGCAGTTCCACCTCTCTTGAAGTACTGTACAAGCCAAGGGCTAAGTACGCCTTGCGCAAGACGGAAACTTCTAGTGTTCGTTCTTTAGTAAAAGTATCTATGGTTCATGATACTTATTGTAGTAAGATTGATGATTCGGGCTCGGAGTCTGGAGGTGAACTATCCAAAAAGTCCCGTAAGCATAACTGTTTTTCAACAGTCGCTGCGCAGATGATCAGATTCTGAGCAGCAAGGAAGATGTAAGTTACAGTTTGACCGGTACTACCGGCCCGGTTGGCACCCCTCATTTCCAGATATACAATTGATAGTGCACCGTTTACTTACTATAAGTATATATACTCGGACTCACCCAATGACTGTTCTATGAAATGGCAGTGGTTCACCTGTCAAAATATCTACTACGCACATCCTGATTTTCAGTGCATACTACATCTTCGAGATCCTAGGCTTTATATACGTAAGGACGATAGTACTTATGTACTTATAGGCAATGGGCATTGAGAATCGCTAAGAGCGAGACACATCAGATGAAACGCCCAACAACGCTTGTGAAGAAGTGATTAGCAACTCGAACTATATTTTCCTGGGATTATTCCCTTGTTCAGTCAGGGCAGGCGCAAAGTGGAGTCAATTTTACGAGTTTTTGTGTGTATTGACCAGGCGACACTTCCCCCATGACATTTTCACACTTCAACTGTCTCCAAACAACGTCTGGCCCTTTCAAGACTACACAAGAATAAGTCGCATTCGCCTCTCGAGTAAAGTGGGACTTTGCATGAGAGAGAAATCGCTGAACGAAAAAAAGGATACAGAATAATTGAGAAGGGTTGTCATTACGATTTGTGCACTAAATTCGGGATGCACAAATTATCAGTCGAAGTATGTAGCGAAGGCGTAAGTAAGGTTAGGAAATCAACAGCACAAGTGAGAAAAAATTGCAAAATACATCAGTTCCTAGATGTTGGATCTAGGCATTTTGTGTGACTACTTATGCAGCTGTGGGAGGAGCATGCGGAGCTGGATACGCCGTCAATAAAAGGATCAGAGCAACCAAGAGGCAGACAGTTCACTCACCCCCACCTCTATCACCTCCCCTTCCACGACCACGACCGCGCCCACGGAATTCACCATCCCCACCGCGCCACTCGCCCCTTCCACCTCGGAAGCCTACATAGTTTGACAATGTCAGAAGAGCCAAACGAAGTTGTGCGGGATACTTACCGCCACGATCACCACCCCGGAATCCACCACGATGTCCGCGGTCGCCACGGAATCCACCACGATCGCCACCACGGAATCCGCCACGGTGACCTCTGTAGCTACCACGCTCGCCATCCCTGTGTCCGCGACCACGTCCACGTCCACCACGCGCCTGCGTGAATCCATCATCTTCCGGCGCGGCCGTACGAGGGGCCTCGACGTGACCGTTGGCCTGCACAGCGGACGTAGCTTCACGTTCCTCTGGAGTCTCAGGCGCAGCAGGAGTGACGGAGCCAGATGTACCGAACTTGGCGTGCAAGCTGTCGATGGAGGGCAGGCCTACCTCTTCGTCTGCTGCCCAATCAAGAGTTGCCGACTGGGGCTGAGAAGACAATCAGTAACATTACTACATTACCAATTAAAGTAGTTATAAGATAGCGTACTGGGGACAGGACGGCCTCAACGTGGCCATTGGCAGTCTCCTCCTGCAGATCGAGAGGCTGGTGCGCGCTTGCCGGCGCCACGTCAGGCTCAGCTGGTTGTTCAACGGGAGCAGGTCGTTCTACCCACTCTGCGCCTTCTTCAAAAGACGTGGCTTCGAGCTCGCTCGCTTGCATAAAGTGGAAACTACCGGTCGTGGGGATGGCAGGAACGCCTGCAACAGGAGCGGAAGAGTCCGCCGTTGAGGCGACCTCGTCCCCTGGGGCAGCCTCGTCCACTGGGGCAGCCTCCTCCGCTGAAGGCTCCTCAACGGGCGTGGGGGCACGAGGATGAAGTTGAGCTTCTGTCGCCTCGAGAAGATGGGAATCTGAAAGACGAACGAACGGTCAGAGCAAGTTGGAAGTTGGAAGAGATCAAATTCCTACATGAGACGCCCTCAAGTTCGCCCTTGCCAGACAGCAAGCCAGACAGAACTGTCTGCTTGATTTCAGCATCATCACCGAGGAGAATGTCACCGACAACGAAGACAACACCACTCTCGGGGAAAGGCTCATGTTGACCAGCCGCAAGCAACGAGCGCAGACGCAGAAGCTCGAGGATTTGAGAGAACTTGTTCGTCGAGGTTGTCTAAGAGGAAAAACCCTGGTTAGGTGATTCGAAGACGCAAATGACGTTTGAACATGTACCTCGGTTGCGGCTACGGCATCTGCTATTCTGGTCTTCTCGGCCTTTTCTGCTTCAACACGTTTCACGGCCAATTCATGCGCGAGCTCCGACTCGTAAGTCTGTCGATTTTTTCAATATCCCCACGGGGCAGATTATCGTGTGACCTGCAACCTACCTCAACAGCCTTTTTCACCTCTCCAAGCTCCTTCTGAATAGCCTCCAGAGTCGGAAGGGTATTTAAGGTACGTTTCTGGTCATCATTGAGTTTATCAGGGTCCGTTGAAGCGTAAGCTGATATCCGTGTCTGGGGTAAAAAATTTCGTCATGTCAGCATTCTGCATTTCGACAGGTATCTCAGTAAGAAAACGACGCACAATTTTTTTCGAAGTAGCCTTTAGACGTTTCTGAACGAGTTCAACGATCGGGCTTGGTTTGAGCGCCGCCTCTTCCTCCCCTGCGGGTGTTTGGGGTTCTGGGGCAGCGCTCGTCAATGCCTCACTAGCCTCCTCAGCTTCAGGTACCTGCTCAATGAGCACGGTGGAAGTAACATAAGGTGTAGCCTCTGGAGAATCAGGGGCAGATTCGGCGGCTTTCTTCGCCTTTCGCTTTTTCCTCTGGGACTTTGTCAAAGGAGCTGGGGGAGGAGCGCCGGGAACTATGCGTTGAGCGACTGCTTCAGACATTTTGGAGAGTGGAGACGATTAGAAAAATTGTTGAATGGGCTGGGTTGGGGAACTTGAAGGATGTAGATGCTGGCAAGCAAAGGACGCGGCCAATTCTCACGACAGCCATCAACAAAAATCAAATTCTTCTCAGCTGTTTGTCATCTGCAACTCCTGCACTAACGAATCGATATTTCCAGCTGCCGATCGACGTCGGACTAGTATTTCAACCTGCACACATGCAAGAGACTCGTTCGATTGACGCTCGGCGATCCTCTCAAAGACCTACCTTGGATCGGCCCAAACGAATTCAAATCCGGCCAGCTTAACCAAAGGCGTCGCTTCTTAAGCAGACGCTCACGTTGGTTACAGCTGAGATAATTAATCAAAAGGACGCTCTGGATAAGTACGACAATCGTTTTTTTGACATCGACCTTCTCCGAGATGGGGGAGGAACACGCGTTGATGACAGAAAGGCTGTCACTCCGCCAGACATGCATCAATGGTAATCGTGTAGATATTGACGCTGTGGAGGTGAGCTACTTACTGGTATCAATAAAAGCGATGCAGGATCACCGAGAGCTTCGGTTTTATTACAGGTTCCATTATTTATATTGCGGTCTGAATAAAAGTGTCTCATCGAATTTTTAAATTCAGAGGGCGTGAGGCGCTGCTGAGAATGGCTAAAAATTCGTTTAGTCGGATGATGGCAAAGATGCTAACAGCTGGTTGTTTCATTGTCATTTCGTAAGTGCTATCGTCGAATATTATGGAAGGCCCGACTCCTGCCAGCTACCATATGCAATCCTACGAGGGTTCAGCCAAGGACACTGCGTAATTGGTTTCGCCTCAGCGGGGCAAAGAATTCCGACATGTCCTTTCGACCTTGCATCAATGGACTCGAGGATACGGCATCCGTACCGACATCGTCGCAAGGTTGAATAGCCCCAGGTTCAATCATCCTTCTGCACCAATATTCAGGTTTGTTCATGCGCGGACCTGACATCAATCTCCAGAATTCGAAACTGCAACAAGAAATATAGATGAACCGGTCATGTCGTCGCTGCATGTTCATTCCTCGAGGAGTGTTCCATTGCCACAGTGTATCGCCTTCCGATTTTCCGTACTACATACATCGTAGCTCGCGTACAACGATATGCTGCGGTCACTCGCATCCCCCGGCCCGATGAAGTAATTCATGGGCAGGCTTTCATAAGAAAACCTGTTTCATTGGGAGTAACATATTTTTAAGGTTTGAGATATTTCGAATTATATACGTGTTTGTATAAATTTGGAATACATTCGTTTGTTCTCAACCTCCATTCGCCGAACAGTGTAGTCGATATCTTTCTAGCTCTCTAAGTCTTCGAGGAACTCTTGGAAAAGAACCATGTTGTCAATTGACGACTTTAGCACTAATCGCTTTTCAGGCAATGTGGAAAATACAGGAATCGCGGATAATAATACGAAGTCTCAACCTGAACTTGAACACCCGAGCCGTCACGCTGATCTTTGCTTTAATGACGGAAATCTCGCGGTGCTCACTGGTCCAAACTACTTTCTTGTCCATCAAGGTCTTCTATGTCGTCACTCGGCTCCTTTTACTCGTATGATAGAAACTCTAGAATCTCAGCAAACGCGGTACATAGAAGGTCGCCTGGTCCTGGAGCTTTCTGAACCTTCGAATGACGTGTACTATTTTCTACTCGCGCTTTACGATGGAATGTAAGTGCTTCATCATCAGTTTGACGCGTCGATTAGCATTGAAACTTGGTATAGCTCGGCGTTGAAGTATGACGTTAGCGATTTTGGCGTGGTGTCCGCAATCTTACAGCTAGCAACAAAGTACGAGGTCAAATATCTTCGCACGGACGTCCTTCGCGGTCTTTCTATATCTTGGCCGAAACATCTTTCTCAGTGGGAGGCACGAGAATTGAAAGCCACCAACGCGGGTGGCGTCTACGATCCACGAAAGTTTATAACTCATCCTATGTGAGTACCAACGTTGGAATACCAGGCATGATCTAATCTTGGATAGCCTTATAATAAACCTCGCTCGTTCTGTCAATGCCCTAGAACTTCTTCCTGCTGCTTTCTATGACCTCTCGCGTAGTTCTCCGAGCGCTTGTGCTGCAGGATATGCTTGTCCTCTGACGTTAACAACCCATCAACTGTCAGACGCTGATCTCCTGAATCTTCTTCGGGGGAAAGAACATAGCTCCCGATTCCTTTCTACTTTTATAGTCAACGAACTAGAAGGAAGAGAGCCATCGATGTCTTGTATCCACCGGATGGAGCTGGACGCCGCCCGTAGACGTATATGTCAAGCAGCATTCGAAGCCATCACCTTTGAGATTCTCCGAGATATCAACGGCACTAGTCAAAGGAGCTCTGACCCCTTGTTCGCGATCCTGGACGCCGAACTGATGCAGACGCGAGAAGACCCTCTAGGGCGCTTAAACTCCGCCCTGCGTGCATGTGAATTCTGCCGATCCGAGTTTGGCGCAGCTGTCGACGCTTCCCGCGAGGATTTCTGGCAAAGGTTGCCAACCTGGTTTGGAATAGACCTCACGGCATGGAGCTGAAGGAACTCGATACACATTGCGTGCGAACTGGTGACTTTTATACTGCAATGTTTAACCTTTGTGCTTCTATCGGCCATCTTGTCTCACGCATTGGCAGTGCAGCTTTTGTGTTCTGAACTTCTCGTACTCTAGCGTGTCATATATTCCACAGCTTTGTCAATAAAACACTGGCATCTTTTGTGAGACCTTCGTTGAAATGTGGCCATCGGTTGCTTCGCTCCGAGGCGTTTACATTGCGGTCACTAGGGATGATATTATTAACATACGTCAGGTCAGTCAGGATAGAAAAATTGACATGATCATTTGACCTTTATTTGTCTGTGCTCTCATCACGGAGACTCTCGGACGAGAGTCGTGATTGTTTTTCTACGTCGAAGCCACTTAAATTCTGGTGGTTCGTCTAATGGACCAGATTAGACCCTTCCCAAGATTGGACAACATATCCCTTCACCCAACCGGCTTCGGATCTTCAAATTTATCATCTCGATGAACTCAATCGTCGGAAATGTAACCGTATGCATTACACATGACCTCAACTTCACGACATCATTTCTCATGAGATCCTCTATCTCGTGCCACATTGTTTCTTTGAAGACATAGCAACACTGAAATAGGCCAGAGCTCTTGTTACCTCACTATCCGCGCCTTTCCACTCCCCATCTCCTCACGTTTGTTTGGTAGTGGCACGTGCACAGACGAGACAACTATCAACCCAGTCCGTTACAACGCTTTCATCTTACCTTGGTATTAATCGAAAGTTGTTGGTCTTATAAAGGCCCTTCCCTTGAATATCCAATCCTCAAAACTACCTGGTCAAGATGTATGGCAACTGGTCGCCCCCCAACGGGCAAGGCTCGTTCCGTTAGTTCGGTTTGTCGCCTTCTGGGGTAACCGTCGTCGCTTATACTTGCCCAGCCTATACTTATTATCTTGATGATCAACGCAATGAGGAGTACAGAGGAAACGCGTACCCGCAGATTCCGCAATCACAGCCAAGCGATCCTTATGCTCTCAATTCTACGGTTCGTTGAAGAAGCAATTTTATCTGGGACTCTGCTCATACTCCACCAGCAAACGGTGTCGACACAATCCCAAGTGACTGGGCATCAAATTTATCCGATGTACGACCCACACTTTACTGCACAGCAAACCAACCAGACTTTGACGGCACTGGCGACAGCCCGACGCCTTTCCCCAGAGTACACGATGGTAGATGCACTATCTACTATTTTGACGCTAGAGACCTATGATCGACTGACTGAAGCAGGGACATGGTACTCTTTCAAACCCAGCCCATGCTTACCCCGATCAAGACCCATACTACGAACCTCGACGGGGACAGTCTCAAGAGGGTTACGGGATGTATACTTCGCGACCCGCTCAGATACCCATTATTACAACACCTCCACCTGCCACGAGCTCTACTCCCCCAAAGACAGCGGATGGGCATGCCTGTAGTTACTGCGGCAAGGCATTTGGTAGACCAAGTGCGCTCAAGGTAGGCCTTACATTATTTTGGGCTGAAGAAAAATTGAATTGCATTCTCCCAAGATTCATCTAGCTATTCATACTGGAGAAAGAGGCACGTATGCTCCAACTTTTTTACTCTGGCTCCTGGCTCTTACAGACACTTCGTAGCGTATACATGTCCAGAAGCAGGATGTCATCGCAAATTCAGCGTCAGGAGCAATTTGAGCAGGCACATTCGCAACGTCCACCAAATATGGCCAGAGAATAATCAAGACGGTGTCGACTCTGGGGACGAAGGGGATGATAGGAATTCTACGTGAAGCCAAATCAACTGCCAAGGATACAAAGTTGGTCAAAAATATATATATGTCAAACACTTTCAAAAATGTATTCAGATGTTCTCTTGTTAGTCATGTTTCCGATGCTTCCTTCTATGTAAGGTCAATAAACCTAAACACAACCAACTTCTTTAAATGTGCCGCAATTCATAGCTTGGCAATCTGCAAGGTGAACAAGCCAAGCCTTTTCATAATCAACGGTCGGTACATACACTACTAATCTTTTAAGGTTGTCTGCATGGATATAGACTTCACTGGAATCATGGCGGATGTTAGACCTGAACAAGAAAAGTTGTTGAATCATCTTGGCCGGGAAAGGGGCCCAAGTTCGTCTAGGCAAGCGGACTCAGCTGACTGCAAACGTTATCCGCACCTACACTAAAAATGGATTCCAGATCACTGGAAGCAGTTCGAGGTGTCGAAAACATGGCCCTTTCCTTCCTTTCGCAACTTGCTACCTTTGGCCGTACATCCCACACTCACGTTACCTCCAACATGGAGGACCATTCTGAGCGATCTGATGACTCCGAAAATTTTAAGGCACGCCATCGTGCGAAGGCGAAAATTGAACTGCAGTTGGCTGATCGCTCGAAACGAGACGCTCTCGGGTAGGCCATCCATCTCTTCTGACTTATCCAACGTATCTATGGTCCTTCTAGACCCGATTCTTTCAGGCGGTACAAATACCCGAAGAAATGCGCCAACGGTGGTTTTCGGCCCATGGGTGTGTATCGATCTAGATATATGCGCGGTGACAGAGTTAGTAACATGTGGCGCCACTAGCACAATTGTTACGGGTGCTCGATCTAGCGCATGAAGCTCTCATAGATGACACGCCAGCTACAAAACGGTGAGCGGATCTGTTCATCGATAAGCCTTCTCGTTCATGTCACTTGATTATTCTTACAGAGACATCTACTACAAGGACGCTTCATTATTCAGAAATCAACGAATTGTCGATTCGGTTTGCCTTCTGCCGCTAGTGTTGATCGGTTATTCATATTGTCACTAAACGTGTCTAGTTGGTTGACGACATTGCTGCTACTCTCACACTGCATCGGTCAGATCTCAATATCGTAGGCCAGGACTTCCCCTGCGTGCAACTTCTTGCTGTTGTTGATCAGTTCGATTTTCAAGCGTGCAGCCTCGAAGGGTCTCATTACTGGCGCAGGCATTGTTTTCTACCTTCATTCAGGTGAGGTGCTAAGGAGTAACGGTACAGAGGTGAATAGAACTTGTCTTTTCGATTTCCGCCATGATCGATCCTCAGCGTCGAGGGAACATTGATTCCCGTCGGAGAAGAAATCAAGACAGTTGTGATTGACCCCTCAATTTCTTGGGTATTAATCGTTGAGAAAGAGGTGACCAGACCTGCATTCTCGTTACGGCTTTTTGCAACGATGACTATCATAGGCGGTTTTTCAAACTCTATGTCGGCTAAAACTTACAAACTACCCATTTCTACCGTGTGGCCTTATGATAACGGTACCTGCTAAACACCTTGTAAGATCTTGATACTCATACCCGTCAAGGGAAAGGGCTATCCTGACATCGCTACTCGATACCTCGTCAAGACTCTTGGAGATCTGCTACCTCCCCAGTAACTCGAGAAATATCTATCTCGTGATGATTGATTAAGCTTACTGAGGTATTTAGAATCCCTGTCCTTGCGATGGTTGATGGCGACCCGTACGGAATCGACATACTTTCTGTCTACAAATTTGGCAGTCGAAGCCTTCTACATGAAAAGTCGAAGTTGGCTACTGACAGGATCATATGGCTCGGCCTCCGGTCTTCTGAATTAGCATCGTGAACATTTTTCTTGGAGATGACTGACAAGCAAAAGACTCATGACGTCCATCAGCTTCGACGTTGACAGGGATAAATCATTGCCAATCACCAAACACGATGAAGCAAAGGTCTGCTCCACTGTGAAGCACATGATTCCTTATGGTCTGATATTACAGTGAATTAGGCCCTTTCCCTACTTCAAAAGCCTGCGGCTGCAATGCCAGCGGACTGGAGGTTTTGTTACTTTAATCATTTTGACTGTTTAATACTTTCTAACTGCGCCACCGTACCCAGGAAGGAACTTGTACATATGCTGCATTGTCGCCGGAAAGCGGAGATCGAAATTCTCTCAACGTCGAGCCTAGGTAATAAACCATCAGCGATTGACCACCTCCAACACAGTTTGAACGAAGCGATAGTCGAGCCTCTCTGTCTTGATGACCTTCCTGGTGCTGGTTTTATCACTGTCACGCGTTCTCACACCGAAGCTTCTTCTGCGTCAACCCTCGGTGCTGCGGTCGTCTATCCCAGCTTGATTGATTCATCGTCAACACCCTCGGATCCTTCCCATGTACCATTACTGCGGTATTTGGTATGCAAAATAGCCGGAGCTGTCAAAGCATCTGCCGAACATCCTACCTGAGTGTAGTTCCTACCCATTGCTAGTTGCTTTTCTATGCAGGAGACAACCTCGAGTTTCGTTTCGCAAAACTCATTTTCTGGTATTCCCAACGCAACTTGAAGCGTCGTATTTTATTTACTACCACTGGAGTAATGTTTAGATGAAGAGTAATGTGTACCGTTCCTGCGATATCGATAGAGTCCAAACTTCAGGTCCATATCAAAATCATTCTTTCACTCATCAGTCTGAGTGTAGACCGGCGGTGGATCATTCGTTTCTGCACCTCCATTTCCATTAGACAGATTACGTTTTTCGTAATCCCTCTCTAAACCTTTTTGGAAAGCCACCAATTCGGAATACATCGTTGGAGCGGGGAGATCCGATACAGGGCGACTTGTAGAAGGACCGCTAGCTACGTCCGAGTATGTAGGCTCGAAGCCTTCTTCATGTGGTGAGGGAAGGCTTGGAATCTCAGATAACGCGAGTGCGTCAATTTCGACAGATGGCCCGGAACGTGAATGATCTCTATGGGCGATCGCGAAAGCAGAATTGCCAGTTCCACCGACAGCAGAATTATGCATGTAAGGCTGAGGCGTAGAATGCCCTGGATAACTGTTTGCTTGAAAGTTCGCAGGGAAGAAACCGGCTGCGGCAGGATGGACAACCCCTTGGCCGAACGAGGACTCTGTCATTTCTGAGTCCAACTGGCTGCGGCCGATATTGTTGGACGAAGCACGTCCAGCATTTGTAGGGACGTCGCCGGCCAGTAAGACGGTCCCCCTGGGAAGCGTTTTCTTGTGGCGCATTCGTTCCCGCCGCTTGGCGATTAACATCGCCAGGAGGCCACCCAATACCACTAAAGATCACATAAATCAGCATCCAGTTAGTAAGAATGGTACAAAATTCACATAAAGCGATAACGATGCCTACAATCCCTCCAGCGCCGAGACCTTGATGCTTGGTGGCTGCACTTTTGCTGGCTGCACTGCCATGGGGATCAGTGGGCGCAGTTTCACTACCACGGGAATCAGAGGGCCTATTCGGAAGCGCAGTATTTGAAGTGGGATGATGATTTTCCTGGCCTCCTGTGGTAGTGGGAGCAACCCCTTTGCCACTGCTATTGGACCGAGCAAGAGTAAGACGAGTACTATAGGCTAAGACGAGTTGAAGTGCTTACGAGATTGAGGTCGCTTTCTGCCCCTTTGGCCCTCTCGTGCTGGTCATAGTCGTACAGACATTGTCTTTGCAATTAGTCGTAACGCAAACATCGTTGGAGCAGTTATCTGAGTTTGAGTCCGAGTCAGAGTAGGAGTCAGAGTCAGAATCACCACCATCACGAGAAACGCTATGCGCAGATGAGATGTTTTCTAAAGGATGTAACATGAGGCTTATGAACCAGTACTTACATGAATGCAGCGGCACGGTTTGGAGCGCAGCCGACTCCAAAGAGCAGAAACAAAAACCAAAGTCCTTGCCTGAAGGAAGATAACATGGAGGGAACCAAGAAACTAACAGGCATCAAAGTTCACGTTGAAGATAACCTTCAAATGGGAGTCCAAATCATTCTAAACTCATATTTGATGGAGTGAGAAGTAACCACCGCTATTCGGAAGGCGGTGTCTGAAAAGATGCCAAGGCACGTCGATTCAGACCTAAAGCGTGGGAGGTGGTCTCTTGAATAAGGTAGCTCGTGTGCAAGTTTGATCTTTCTGTCGAACAAGTAAAATCCCATTAGTGAGTGCTCCAGAGTCCACAGCAAGGATTGGTATGAGATTTAGATGAAACCTCTATTAGCGATTATTTCGCAAGATTGATGATGAGTCGACTCACTATAGATATAAAAAACATTTGAGGTCTGCAAGCAAAACTGTTTTTGGATGGTCTAGAAGCATCTTTGTCACAAGACTAGTAGATAGGTGCTGCGCAGACGATCATAAGTATCCTGCCAGTGAGCAACGAGGAAGATGTTCACCGCATTTCTTGGCACACCACTTATGAAAGCTGAGCTTGAAGAACAGACTGCGGACTCGGAGACTCGGAGCTCCGGAACTGGCTTCTTTGGGTCACGCGTCTAAAGACGTGGACGCGAAAAGTCTAAGATGAATCGATGGGGATAAAACAAATTCTCAAGTTACTGGGTATGGTACAAATTTGAAGAATCTCAGAAACACTGATAAAAGTCACGGCAATGTTTTCATTTCATTTAGCAAACTGATTCTACGCAGTGGGTACAACTAATTTACAAAATCCTAGTGACAGAAAAAGAACAACCGAGTCAAGCAAAAAGCAACAACTCGAGAAGCATAAAAGTCGTGTCGCCAAAATCTTGCCGAACAACGACATGCATGTACGATGATGTGTGTATCAATATGAATGATAGTCTGTACGATCCGCACCAAAAAAGGGACCTCAGAAATTGGATGAAGTGGATGGGTAGCATGGAGAGGGTGGAAGGCAGGAAGGAAATCGACGTGGTTCATGGTGATGATGAGATAGATAAGCATAAGTGAAAGTATGTAACAAGAATGTATGAGATGAAAGACATAGGAAGGAATGAGACAATGCGAGTGTTGGATGAATGAAATGATGGACGAATAGAAATACACAAGTGTGCCAAGAGTTAATCTTCCTGGGCCCCCTCGAACCCGCTGGCGATGACGGCGGCCCTTTCCTTTTCGCGTTCGATAGCCTTGAGGTCCCGCGCGAGCCGCGCGTTCTCCCTCTCCCAAATAGCCTTGACCTCTTCTTCCATAACGTCGAGCTCGGCAGCCATGATGCCAAGACCTCGCAGGACCTCGTCGGACCTAACTCCGTTTGCAAGCTTCACGTCCCCTTTGCCTTTAACACCGCCGAGTCCAGAGCTACTCACAAAAGAGGAAGAGCGTCCGAAAGTACGTTTGGTCCCTGTGCCAGTAGTCGTGGTGGAAGTCGCACCAAATGACAGAAGGCCGATGCCCTCTAGGACACCGAGTAGGTCATTGAACTCACTCCTTGACACAGGCTCAAAGACTCCGCTGTCACTCCTTTCGAGGACAGTACTGTAGTACATGTAGAGCTGGGTGGGGTCGATCCCGACCCCATTCACATTCGTCGCGTATTTAGGGAGGGAGCGTTTCGTGGGCGAAGCAGGTGTTTTCTTGGGCGTAGAGGTTGCAGAAGTGGTGGTGATGGGAAGGCTGGAGTCAAGGCGCTTAGTTGCGAGCAGGAGATTGAGGAGTACGAGACGAGCTTGCAGGCCAAGACCGTTGATCTTAGCCACGATCTCGCTATTCGTCGTCGTCGCAGGCGCAGTAGTGGTGGCCGATACAGAAGGAGTAGCCTTAGTACTCGATAATGAAGTAGACGATGGTGAGTAGGCCTTCAGTGCCGCGAGGATGTGTGTGGGCGTCACAGCAGGTACCTGAGTATTGAGGGGATTTTCCTCCTGAGTGGGGGAAGATGGCGCAGCCGCGGTGACTGCCAAATCAATGGCACCCCTCAAAACTTCAAAGAGACTCCTCACATCGCCTGTCATGGCCGCAATCTTCTTCGTAAGGAGCATTAAGGTAGGAGATGGCAGGAACTTTTTTGCAGCTGCAGCAGATTTGCCTTCATCATCGACATCAGCATGGAGAGGTTGAAGCCGCGATTGGAGGATCTGCTGAAGTTGGATAGGTGTATACGGAGCAAAGTGGACTGTGCAGACGTTGCTGGCAGCTCTGACTAATGATGTAGATGCAGAGGAAGAGGTGAGGGTATGTGTGTTTGCAATTCCTATGAGTCGGACAGTAGACGGGGTAGAACTAGGCAGCGAGAAGAGAGACGCAAGAGATTGTGTTGTCGGCGTAATGTGATCGAGTTCATCGAGGATGATGATGCTGGAGAACAAGCAGAGTTAGCTTCGCTGACATTGCAAGGCAAGGTGACTGACCATTTGGATTTATGGCGTGACAACAGAGCCTCGACGGCATGTCGTCCTTTCGCTTTTTTTGATCGTCCAGTCGCCTTAGTTTTCCGTCCGGCGTCAAGGTCTTCGATCAGCCTCTCCCAGAGAGATTCGACGTTGTTCAAGGCCATACAGTTGATGAACACAACCTTCGCATCTATAGTCATCAACTGGAGAACAGAGTTGACGAGAGCGGTCTTGCCGGTCCCGGGTGAGCCCGAGATATATAGACTGGTCGATGGCGAAGCATCTGACACCACGTCAGGGTCGCAGAGGAATGATCTGAGGAAATTGACGATTGTGGCACGTTCCGAATCACGGCCTGCAATTTGAGCAGTGGTACTGTTACAAGTGGAGCGTAAAAGAGCACGAGCACGAGTATGCAGAGGCATAAGGACAGTGGGTGGAGTAGGAGGAGGAGTAGTAATAGCCAGTTTCGAAGACTCGTTGGCAGGCGATATGATACTTGACGTGGAAGCATGTCGTCTGGGAGCTACTGATAGGATGTTCATAAAATCGGCTTGGAAGGACACCACATTTAAATCTTACCTGGCTTTGACCGAACAGGTGTGACGAATTCTGTGGTCGTACGTCTGAGGGACCGTGCGCTCCGTGGAGTCAAGACGTCCAAATTGACAATTTCAGGACTGAAAGGTGGCACATTTTCTTTGTTAGCGTCACCATCCACAGTAGTCGACGCTATGCGGACGCGTTTAGGATTGGGGGTTGATTCTGGCGTCTGTAGCTGCTGCTCGCAGATAGTTGGAAGGCACGGCTCCTGAGGATGAGACCGCTTTCCTAGGACAGAGCTGCGCATTGAACGTGTCGTCGGCATAGCGAGTGCGTCGTAGGCGACGATGAGCTCAAGGTGCAAAGGGCTATGGTCGATGTAGTCGACTGAAGGACCCTGAATGGCTGAGTGTGAAATTATACACAAGTATTTTCAGACTCCGCGCTCCATCAAACGCGTCAACGCGTATCCATCACGTGGTGCGTGATCAATCAGTGTCGCTTGTTTGGCTCGACGCGTCAACAACGTCGACTTCACTGAGTGCAACGTCGATTTATTATGTTCTTGAAAACGCCAAGTCTCGACTGCACTACGTTCTTTGAAAAATAGCTAGAATAAGATAGCTTTGGTCTTCATACGCAGCGGACAAAGCAGGCCAGCTTGCCAAGGCCAACCCCAAAGCATGTTACAGATCGACCATTCTTCGCGGCCATTGGAACATTTGTGACAAGCCAAGGCACAGCGTGGTAACCTATGGTAACTGCTTACCACGAAGGATTGATATCTCATTTTGACCACTCTCTCCGGTGTTCTATTTTTGTCGCACAGTCGCTCTCGCCCAGGTTTTATCAGATCTGAAAAACAATGACCAGAGACTCGTCACAATCTCTCATCACTCTGACCCTGACCATGCACTGTTGGCCATGGCCACTGTTCTTACAATGGGCATTTTCCGGTGGCTGATTGTATAAATACTTCATCGGATATCCATACCTTGCTTCACTTTGCGCACATACCCTGAATCATTACTATTGCGAAAAAGTTCCTGGCTCAAATAAACCGCTATGGATAAAATTAAGAGAATCAAGGCAAAAATTTTCAAGTGAGTCGAACCTCAATTTAGAGATCATCTTTCTCATCTCTTTAGGTCGTCCAAGCCATCCAAGCCGCAGAAAGACCGTAAATTGAGGCATTCATTATCCATGCCTCTGCGGTCATCATCTGACACAGATGACTTTGAAACTTTTGGCGCTTCCTGCGCAGTCGACGTTATTGACATCAAGCAGGCTGAGCAACGCTATCCCAATTGGCCCTCAACACATGAGATTGATCCTAATGACTTCTCGCGGCCTTACTTCCCGCGCCGGCCCTACGTGGAGAAGAATATTATAGACAAGTTCCCAGCCCCTCCAACCACAGTCCCAGACAAACCTTTGCCCCCTAAACGCCCTAGCACCCGGCCGCCAACCCTCGACTACTCTCAGATCCTCTTCGATGCTCATATTCCCGAGTACCCCAAAGAAGCAAAGGCCAAGATCGACGCCTTCGATGCCGCAGAAGCTGCTCGAAACGCTGCGCAGCTCCGCGCTCGCCAGCGGACTCCATCCAGCGTCACTGGGCAAACTCAGCCTCTCAACATTCGTCGTCGTGGCGCATCTAGTAGTTCGAACATGCCTCCCCAGCAGTCGGAGGGGATGTACCAGAACCACACCGCGAGCCAATCAACGCGTAGTCTCGATCCTCGCGCGCGCTACCGCGCCTGTCTCTCCAGCAATCGCCAAGCCAAGGCTGCCCCGATGCACGCGCACACTGCCTCCAACTCAGACGGTATCATCTACAGTCAATCCAGTGCCGCCCGATCCACTTCCGTCCTCTCTACCAACGCGCGTCATCGCGCTGCCACCGTATCCTCCAGCGCCACCCAAGCCATCCCAGCCCTTCCTTCACAACAAAATTATCAGAGCGGCTCTATGCGCCGCCGCAACGCGTCTTCTGCGTCCTCGCGTTCTGTCCATGCCTTGCGCCGTCAAGGCATGGTTACAAACCCCGGGACAGTTCAGTACCAGGAGGTGCTTCGCGCCGTGCGTGGCCCACACGCGGCGCAGCTCCAGAATCCTTCTGTACATACGAGGGCCGACGAGCACATTGGTCTGTCAGTCAACGACACAAACTCTGGTAAGGAGTGGGGCGCCAAGAGCTCCAGGGTCATTGGTGGCGTAGCTACCGTCGCTGGATATGGACGCAGCGTCGGTGTCCAGCGCCATTACTAGGTCGATGTTCATCTTGTTCCTTTGACCCTGTTGCGTGTTTTTTTATATTCTTCTGTCTCTCTTATTATTGTCTCATCCACATTCCCTTACTTCTGGATTTCTCGGATTTCTCGGATTGCTCATTGATACCACCAATATCCACACTCATTTCTGCCACTAGTATGGTGCGCTTTTATTACCACCACCCACACTCTTTCTCATTCCTGCTATGTCTTCTCCCTCTCTCCCTATTTATTTCTGTGTATCCTCGTCGCTCCTTCCCAACGCTCCTTAAAACCACACTCGTTTGATTTTCTCCTTGTCTTTGCGTCTCATTTCCTTCGTGTATACACACATATCGCTCATTCTCCACCCTGATGTGTATACACCATCGGTTTGCAACCGAAAAATCTAACACAAAAGCTGTTTTCACTGACAATGTGTCTAGTATCTCACAGTAATCAGTCGTGTAGTGTAGTCTAGTAGTATACGTAGCTTCTCAAGATATATATAGGCCAATAAAATATGTTACATATCGATTACATGTCTCTTATTTTTAAGGGCAGCCAGTTCCAGCAACTTGCTCACTATCTCCCATTTCTTCTTTCCCTGCATGTCGATGCCTTCGGCAGTCAAGGTATCCAACTTTGAAAACATCCAGCTTCAGCATCGGAACGCCTGGTGTGGTGAAGTGATGGGCGAGAATGTAAAGCAAATGGAGTTTAATATTGTATTGTTGATACCCCATGGGAGGACGGCCGTGTCGAACGGTTCAGCAATAATTGAGGCAGTGATATATTTAAGTCGCGGACAGTTTCTGGCGAGAGGCAGTAGGCCCGCAAGTGTTATCTTCGGGAGACCCGAACCATGCAAGACAAGGTCCCTGAGACCTCCCCAGGCTGCGGCAGCATCGGCAATCCATTCATTGTCCAACTGTGACACACATGGGATGCCCAACAAAAGATCTTCCAGTGCTCACATCGAGAAGAGACTTCTAAAGGCCGGTAGTACTGGTGTATCGTCATGGAGACCATCAAAAAACATATCGTAAATCTCGAGAGTTGTCAAGGAAAGAAAAAAACGGTTGCCAGAAATGGCAGTAATGAAGTTGTAAATAGGGACCGAGCTGTCGGTGTTGTCAGAGTCCGAATACACGGTGAGATTGACAAGGGGGGATTGAAAAGCTTCTACGAACTGTCTGGCGTCATCCCAACTGCTGGACCTGTGCACTCTCAATACCTTGAGGGACTGAAATTTACCGGGGATTATTTGGAGAACATCTTGAAACTCCTGAGTTCCAGATGAGGGTATCGAGAAGGGTCCACAAACACTGAGTGCGGGAAGGGTGGCGAAATTGAGTATGAGCTCCTGGTTTACTGGAAGGTTGGATGAATCGATTGCGCACAGAGACTGGAATCTAGGGATCGACGTTTGTATGGCTGACACGAATTTGCTATCCTCGTGCCAGTGGAACCAAAACCCAAAACTGAGCTCTTGTAGGTTCGGACAGAGATTCTGCACGGAAAAAATAAATGTGGGAAGGTCATCCACAGATTTGCTACAAAACAAGTGAAGCTCAACCAGAGCTGGACCTAGTAAATCCGTAAAGAATTGCATGCTCTCTCGAATGTGCGGTCGATCGAAGTCTATGGAGAGTCTTTGGAGTTTCGGAAGCAGCAGGCAAGAAGAGTGTCTCATGCCAAGAGCCATGAGAGCATCTTCATGTAAATGAATGTGAGGACAATGAGTGGTAATATAATTGTGGCCAAGTTGCCTGACTCGGCGGGCATATATTTCGAAACGAGACCAGTCATCTGCATTTGGGAGTCTCTTAAGAATCTGTTATCAAACGATTTAAGACTTTAACGTTTAATAGCAACGAAGCTATGTCACACGCACTAAGATTTTTACTGTCTCTTCTTTGCTATGTTCGTTTCCAATTTCTTCTTCATCGTCTCCAGATTCTTCTTCAAGTTCATTGTTTCCAATTTCTTCTTCAATCACTTCCCATAGATCGGGGGGCATAACCTGAACAAGAGGCGCCAGTGTACACTGCACACGCCACAGGGCATCTAGTGCAGTATCTATTGTAATTTGTAAACTTGAGTAAGGCGTTTACTCCAATTTCAACAGATCTGCCACTGACCTGAAAATGTTTTGCATGTGGTAGCGACATAGAAAAGTGTGCGAGGCCGCAAATATTCACACACAAGACTCTGAATTTCAGTTACACGAAGGCAGTGGTGCATTTGCGACACAATTGATTCAACCTGTAGGGGCTGGCAGGGACGGAACTGGTCAATACTTAGTACATGATTTAATGGGCCGCTCCAGTGGACGGCATGCCCGAGATCCTGGTTATACTACGAGCCAACTATGGAAACTATACATTTGCTGATCACACGGTACATAAGTATATACGATGACATTTACATGTACGCTAT
>JABAJX010019904.1:0-26075 GCA_018221735.1 Termitomyces sp. K1Aa | reverse complement strand
GTACTCGTACTCAAGGGGGTACCGCGCAGCGCGCTTCGAACGCGGGGGGTACTATCTAAGCTTAAGTGTACAAGAAGCACACAGAAGTCATATATCATACTAGTACATAGGTCGTCTGATGCGCTTCGTCTTCGTCTTCGTTTGAGGGCTATATATAGCCCCAAGTCATGTACTTATACGGGTACCCTCCATATCCATCCATCCATATCTATTATATTTAACTCATTCGCAGACGTACTATATGCCAGCTGCCAGTGCACGTACGTACCCAATCAATTAATGGGTACCAATGGGAGAATAATCGTGAGACGGCTCAGGCTGTCAATGACTCGGATGCCAGCGCAAGTTCGAACTCGGAACTCGGAACTCAAGGAAGGTGGGTGTGGATCATATAGATAATAATAAAAAAAAGCCAAAAAGTAGATAGCTTTACGTGCTATGCTAGAGGGGATACCGCGCTTCGAACGCAGGTCTTCAGGGTACGAGAAACCGATGGAGAGGTCATTTATCGTTGGCTGATGCTCTTCGTTTGAGCTATACCCCCTTCCACTGCGCAAGGTTATGCATACCTTGACTTGCTGTTCGTGCATTTGATTCAGATACACCGTGGTCCGTGGCCAGTAACTTGAATGAATGTACCTACTACCAGAAGCCAGAAGAGGAGATTAAAATCCAACCATTCATTGAACGTTAACAGGATACGGACGTTATCGTGGCTGATGCTCTTCGTTGAGCTATAAGCCCTTGAAAATCGAGAGTGTTTGCCGGGATACTGCTATAGATAGTGATGTACCCCCGGAAGAGTGGATTAAAAGAGTCCAGGGAAAATCAGGATGGAAAAGTATTGACGATGTAGATAGAGGCTCTCATAGAGGGCGTACCGCGTTTCGAACGCGGATCTTCATTTGAGCTATACGCCCTTGGAGAGTCCGAGTACTTACTTACTTACCAGGCCTATTACAGTGTAGTGATAACGGTACAGAGGGTGAGCAAACTTCGACAAAGGAATCCGGATCATGGATGGAAAAAGTACATACGTGATGTGATGGATAAACTCGTACCGCGCTTCGAACGCGGGTCTTCAGACTGCAGGTACGTTCGAGGCGGGCACGGACTATGGGTGTCTGATGCTCTTCGTTTGAGCTATACCCCCCGTGTAGATATGTATAATGTTCGTCGGTTTGAAATGCCAGTGTGGACTATGAAGAGAAGGATTTTGCCAGGAGGATACTTACGGGCGCTTCAAACATCTTGCTTGCATCGTGCATCATGGAGAGTCATGGATACAGGATGTGAATGGAATGGACGTACATAGGAAGATCCGGAGGCCGTGCAAGAAAAAAAAAGATGGTTTTGGGCCTGGTATGAAGGGAGTACCGCGCTTCAAACCTGTTTATCTCGGGTTATCGTTGGCTGATGCTCTTTGTTTGAGCTATACCCTAGGTATCAATGACTCGGTAGTGTTCGGCGTTCGTTCGTTCGACGAGACTGGGCGGGATTCATCCATCATTTGAAAAGAGGGGTTTTGGGACGGGAGGATACTCTGAACTCGAAGGGGCGCGTCAAATGCTGGGATGGATATGGATGGTATATTTGGGCGTAGGATGACTCGGACTCCGGAGGCGGGCTAAAGAAAACAAAGATGGATCATGGTTTTTGTTTGCATATGCTTCACGACGTTCGTTGAGCTATACCCCCTTCAACCTTGAGAGTACTTGTAACTTGCCAGGATACAGTGTAGTACCGGAGAATGAACAATTATAATCTTGATGGGAAAAAAACGACCGCTCCAAATCTCTAGAAGGGGGTACCGCGCTTCGAAACAGGACATGCACCAGCGATCGATACATACATTGCCTGATGCTCTTCGTTTGAGCAACTATCCCCTTGCACGAGTTATGCATACTGGCCAGGCATTTGATTTTGATTCAGATACGCCGTGGCAGTGATGTACCAGGAGAGCAAAAAAAAAATCTAAAAAAATCTGAATAGGAAAGGTCCACCAAAGTGCTAGCCATCATAGAGGGGTACTGCGCTTCGAACGCGGGTCTTCAGACTGCGATGCGTCGGATGATTATTGCTGTCTTTAGCTCTTCGTTGAGCTATACACCCCCTTAACAGTACTTGCCAGGGTGGCGTGTACCGGTAGTCTGGACAAGTACATTCTGGGAATTCGGGTAGAGGCCTGAGGAAGATACAGCAGAGGTAATGGTGCGCACTTGGATATTCCAAAAGGCAAGAAGAGTATGTTCGTAGACTAGAGCAGTCTCAGATATTCGTCAGTGGTTGCGGGAGTGTCCTCCAAAGTTATGCCAGGACGATAGTCTGGATATTTTCGGGAAAGCAATTTAAGTGTATCGTTTGAAGACTGTCAATTGATGCTAGTATCGCGAAGAGGGTTCATACAGATAGAGAATGAATATCTCCCCAGTAGATGTTCTGGATATGTCGTACCCCCTTTGTTTAAGAACAATGAGACCGGACGGATATTTGGCCCAGAGAATCCCCAGATATAGATGGATATAGATAGTACAATGAGATACGAACACGACTAATAATTAATAAGTATTCACAGTTTCGACTAGATCTGGGAAATAACAAAGCTCGCAGCCTCCTCAGCGTTCTATGAATCCACCTCGTTAACAAACTGTTTCGGAAGATCAAGAACAATACCTACATCACCGTAGCTGAAATGCGGAGGAAGGACAATAGGTAGGCCGTCACAGATAAGATCGCCGTCTGCGCAGAATGTTTTCACATGAGCGTTGATAGGACCCGGGAAGGCCTGGCCATTGTCAGGATCGCCGAATACAACAACAGCGTTAACGCGGTTCTGTATGTCACTAGAGAGCTTCTTCGCTGCGAGGTGGGTAACCTGGGCGCCTTGACTATAGTGACACACAAGGAAAATGAGAGGAAAAGTCAGACAAATGTTCGCGAAAAGTCGAGTATATATGACGAACCTATATCCTGACATGACAATCTTTGTGTCTGGGCAAGCGTTGGCCTTGGTGGTAACGTTGTTAGCCATAGTCGTTGCGCCCCCGTCGTCGCCGCCACCAAGGTAGCCTACAACTCTAGCTGGATATACAAGCCCTTCAAAATCGAGAGTACGATCTCCTAGGGCTGATTGGAGCGCATCCCTGAAGTACGGTCCGACGATGGTGCCGACAAAGCCTAGCTCTATGGTACCGCGAGCGAAGAAGACGCTAACATCAGCGCAGGACTCTTGACGAGGTGCGAGTGGGGACGCGAGTGCGGAGAGAGAGAGGGCGAGGGCTGAGAGGGTGGAGGCTTTGAACATGGTTGCGTCTCGACGATGAGGGTGATATGAGAGATATCATAACTGTTCTTATAGGAACAGAACTGCATCCGGATCCTGGCTTAGTTAGCGGTCACCATATGGTTTGAGGTCACGATGATACCAATCCCGCTCCGTCGTCGACTCTCTTGTGTTTGTTTTCTTGTGTGGCGAGGGGAAACCTCGGGTAGTCATGCATAGAAAGGGGTACCGTTGTGGGTGCTTGGGAGCTAATAGGCTATTAGATTTACATGTACGATTAACCGAATCAAAGCATGGAAAGATGCGGAGCATGACTTCTCCTGCAGTGGTCATCAGACATGAATCGTCCTGGCACGACGAGTAAAGCCAGAATAGGTTCCGACAAATGTCTTCTGGTAGTTTTTAACCTTGAGAATTCGATCCAGAGAAAAAAGAGATCAACAAAAGATCGACAAAACCTTTCATTAGGCCGCCATATGCATGTTTTGAAAGTTTTGAACTCTGGTTGATAAGTTGAAGAGTGATCGACATTCCGAGCATCACGTGGTGCGAAGAAAGGTGCCAAGTTCAATTGAGTTTTTTCAGTTCTGTGCCTGGACTAACACTTTCCAAACGCCAGCTGCAGTAACGTCGCTGTACCTCTATGTAGCCTTTCGGCCTCAAAACCCTTTCTTCTCTGTGGCGCGAACTAAGAGAACAAGCTCTCGCTCTCATTTGTTTCCATGATGTAAGGTGGATTGTAGGGTGTACAGCGACACCCACATCAAGTCATGGGAGTGATTATGTAATTGGTGCTCAATGAGCCTGGAGGCCATGAGGATACATATAGATCTCCCCTGCGGAGCAAAATTATAATCCGTAAGTTTCTGTGTCCCGTTTCGAAGTACCATGGTTCCTGACGCATAAACACAGTACATATGTATAATATTTAGCACCAGCCGGACGTGTACAACCCAATCATCTCACGCCCGCAGAAGCTGCTTTTAGAAGGGTGCTATCTTGAGTTTAGATACTGGTGTCTGAATCCAGTGGGTTCGCTCAACCACATACTTATCCAACCCTATCCGACCCCGGATTGCGGCGTAGGCACAGGCACAGGCGCATACATACCTCCTTATGTACTTCATCAACGGCACTGTGGGAAGGGAGGGGAAGCGGATGATGTGAACGGGCTAACGGGCTCATGGGGTCCAGATGCAGGGTTCCACCTCGACGTAGGTGATACATAGGAGGGGCAGTATTACGAGCCTGAGAAGCCTTTGTTCGTTTTTCTCTTTCTCTCTTTTGCCGTTGCCTCTCCTCTTGACCCATTCGTTCTTCTTTCATTACTGCAGACCCCGAATTAGACACTCTTCGTGCTTCCGATCCTCGCGTGAAAGTTTGCCTTCCCTTCTCGATACATTCTTTTCTGCTCCCGCTTGCACCCATCGACCTATGTTCCTTCATCCATCATTATCTCACTCTCTCATTCTTCACGAGCCTGACTGAAGTTTGAACCGTATACACCTTATCTTTACCTCCTGTACCGCTACATTGAGTGAGAACTACTCCTGAGAAAGGAAGGCTACATCCAAGGTACGAGTTAGTGATCACGATGCATTGAGAGAGTTTGTCTTGACCCTTTCGGAATGACTTGGGCAAATGGGAAGTGTACTCAGGCTGTCGATCGTTCACCTTGCACGGGTTTCACTTCGATGACGCTCAAGATTTGGTGTAAAAGGTACAGCGGTGGATTGCCCCGCCTCTTCCTTAGCCCCCTCCTTCGGCTCCAGAAGGTCCGTCCCCCCCCCCCCTCCCAAACTAATCAACTCGCCCAACCAACAGATTCTTCCAAAAAACCGGCGCCATTGCAGGACCATCCACCGTCGGAGGTGCGTGAAATCCAATAGGGAGGTGACCAGGCGACGGCCCCGGCGTTTTTTGATGATGAGGGTGAGGGGAGGGGGGTGTTCGATACGTCGAGTCATGGGACGTATGCAGGGCACCGATGAGTACAGAGGCGTAAGGGATGAAGGAGATTGGTGGTTGTGGAGTTGGCGTGGGAGGTGTATGAGTCCGTCACAAGCGTCCTTCTTCATTTATTCCTTAATTGTAATATTTACATACCTACACTGTACCCTCCATGTATCCGTATATTATATTTCGCAGACGCAAACGCAGGTCGTTATGCTGTTTGTACGTACATACGCCACTCGAATCAGACGCCCAAATCTAAATCTCAATCCAATTTCACAAGGTCTAGCAGAACAGGGAAAGATATGTAGAGGGGGTGTCATTATGAAGTCGCTGTAACGAACCCTAAGGGCTGTGCACCGGTATCTCAGCTTCGGTATCGCTGAATGAATTTCTTTTGTAACGAATCATTGGGGATCTTTCACAAGGCCAAGCAGCCACGGGCTGCACTTTGCTGTTCAATGAATGTCTCACCCAACGCTACCGCTCGCCCAAGAATGCGTCAAATATCAGAATACCTGGTACTCAGGCTGGACATTTGTATGTCACGACTCGCATTTTATTATTCATTTCGGGCCATGGCTAATCGGTGTGATCCTCTCCTATCAGATAGTGCAAGAAGCGCCGCAGTTATTGGGCATGAACATTGTTAGTATATTGAGTGGAGAGGGACTAACCTCCTGACAGCGCACGATATACAGTTCTTGCAGAGATGATAATTACCGCCAAGCTAATCTTTAATGTCTGTCCGACTGAAATGTAATGACGAAGGAACGTACTTTTTGTGTACTTAACTGCGATGTGCGTCTTTCTACCACTTTAGGTGACTAACTCTTTCATCCACCTAGTGGACAACTAAGAGGTGACGTACTCGTGTGTCCATGGATGCAATATCGATGCAGGCGGCCCGTGCCCAGTGTCCATTAAGTACAATGTTAAATTTCCCATGTGCTAGTGAATTGGAACAGTGACGCAGTTATTTCTATAACACTTTAAGAACAGAATCAAAGACAGCGTGCGAGCTGAAAATCCCGATTCTAAATAGGGAATGGCAGTGAAAAGGCGTGCAACGGCATGAATGATGAGGGGCAAATTTGCGCACCTCATTTTGTCACGTGCGCAGCAATTGCAATTTTTGCGCTGCAGCTATTGCAATTTGCGCAAAGCTGCCAACGACGAGTGACCTTTCCTCAGGACTACGCTCAATTATCACGCTTTTCGTAACTGTATGTACTAGTCCTCAATTATTTTTTGTCGCAGCAATCAACGATATCGCTGATGTCCCGCAGGTTGTAGTCACTGACAAGTTCTCTCGAGGCTATGGCATCGATTGATGAAATTGAGGGGTATGATGAGAACTCTTCAAGGGGAAGACGTGGCGGAATACTGCTTTCAAAAGCACGTTATACCATCTCTGTGCTTATCAACAAAACTTTGGCCATGGTTCACAAACATGGTGTCCTGGGATCAAGCGTTAATGGCACGGCCATAACCTCCCAGAGGCAATTTCCCCCTGAGCTTCTACTGGAGACCTAAGTTTGCTCCTATTGGCGAGCCGTCTCTCGCAGTGACGCGCGGTTGTGGGGAGCCCAGATTATGACGACTCATGTTATGGCGACAAATTCTTCCCAACCAGAGCCATCAGAATCCTCAAGTGTGCTCATAAACTTCTCCCGCCTTGTGTCCATCTCACGATTTCCTACCGGCCCCCCCCTTAATCGTTTACAAATGTACCAACTGCTTCCATATCTACACCGCTGCTCCCACCTTAGAATCCATGGGGACGATTACCTCTCTGATAAGCTTTGGAAGCGTCTTCTTCAGGTCGCATTCATTAATCTTTGTACGGCTCAATTCAACATCATTGAAGGACCCCTGATGTCCTCTCAGTCAAAGTATCGGCCATCGGTGACAGGCCCATTGAATATGGGTAGCAAACTTCATACCGTCGAACTCATCTCTACAAGAGCTTGTTACCCACAGACCATAACTTCTATTGGAATCCCTTGGGGTCAGCTCAAAGTCCTTCGTGTTGATCTTCAAATGTTGCTCGCTGATTTATACACGTTCATTCAACAATGTCACTCGATCACAGAGTTAAAAATGACTCTTCACCCTTCACATATTACAACATCTCAAATCAATAACACCGACTTTGACTTGCCTTGCTTACAAAAGCTTCGATGCAACCCTCAACATCCATGGTCATGCCAGTGGATCCCTCCTTTACGCAAATGGCAGAACCTCACACATCTGGATCTGAAAGACATCGTCTGTACAGCCAACTGGTTACAAGATACATTGCAGCAGTCCACCAACCTTCGAGAAATCATTTTCACAGCTCCTGCTGACTTTCCTTTGAGACCACTATCAATGCCCGTCCTTCGATCACTCGATATAACATATGCTGAGAAACCAGGGCCCCTTGACTACTTCTTCTTCCCTGCATTGCGTCAGGTGTCAATCATCCATAGATATACGTTCAATATCTCTGGTCTTCAAAATCTTCTCTCTGGATGTTCTCTGTCAACGTTCACGTATCAAGGCATGATGACGTTCACGCCATTGGCTCTACGCGAGATCCTAACATAGATTTCCCCGACTGTGACAACGGTGTCTCTTTCCAGTGTTTTCTTTGGACTTCCGTCCTACATGATATTGGATTAGGCGTTCTCCTTCCAAAAATCACTAATTTGGTCTGCATTCCGATAGACAAAGATGATATTGTGGCCATGGTAAAAACGCGCGTTACTCAAGATGCTAGATTTCATGATGGTCGAATCAAGTTGCGAATTTATCCACCATCCACCCAAAATACTGACGAGCTTCGTGCGACGCTATCGGCTTTGAGCAGCATTGAAATACTCAGGAGACCTTCCCCACTGATCGATTGGAAAATTACCATAGGTCCATAAGGAATTCATCATTACTGGTGTGTCCACGGAATAGGATGTATATGACGGTCTAACGTTTGAATTATAGTTATCTAGTACTGCTCCATGTCAGATTGTCTCCCAAATATCAACACAAGAGAGAGAACAGCATTTCGGGTTACAGGACAATATATAGATAAATATATGCTAGTATGAATACCAGTATAAAATTGCACATATGGTATGACGGGAAATCATAGTTTATAGACCTAGAAGAGGTCCAGAAGATACGCCTGTACCTACACCCGCGCGATCCCTCCAGGGTTCTAATTTTCCTGCCATACCCAACGGTCAGGCTCTGTGATTGTTGCAAATGATGAGCTTGCATTGGCGTGTGTATTATACTTATCCAGCTGATACGGAGAATTTCACTGCACATACGCATGGTGAGTAAGTCTTGACCCAGCCACGGAAACATACCTATCATCGTTAGCCACAGCACCAGCGTCCACACCCTGCCGCGTGTCACTGCTGTCGACTGCTGTCTATGTCTCGACATTTCATTCCGTCAGCTGCCTTGTTTCAAGGTTGATCGGATAACTTTTGGGTGCTAGGTGTAGTGTGATAGTAAATACCTCCATCTACTGACTTATGAACTTGGAGAAAATGCACCTTGCAATGCACTTCGCATGTCAGCCATGCGTACGAAGGCGAAGGTGATATATCCAGAACATACAGAGAGATTTTCTCTGGGCTATAATATTTGCCGATGGATTTTGGGTTTGGACAGAAGTCATTTTGATACGTTACTGAGGTTCACTTTAATATAGGAAAAGTACGGCAAAAGTGACTTAGATATACTAAAACGCACGAGTTTACTCTTGCCATCACTGTACGAAAAGTGAGTATCTTCGCAGCCAGACGATGGAGGATCGATATGTTGGTATTGATGCTATTAAATTCGAAAGCAAATGACGGGAAATCAAGATCCTCAGTCACGCGTTCTATCAGAACAGGTAAATGATGCTTTCCTTGCGGCCAATAAGATATCAGAATTCAACGTTCAACAATGAGACGGACAAATACTTGACTCGGAGAATTCCCAAACATGCATGGATATGGTTGGTACAATGAGATACAAACACGGCTAATCACAGTCGAGACTTCATTCTAAATCTGGGAAACAACGAAGCTCGCAGCCTCCGCAGCATTCTATGAACCCGCTTCGTTAACAAAGTGTTTTTGAAGATCAAGAACAATACTCACGGCACCGTAACTAAGATGCGGAGCAAGGATGATAGGTTCGCCAAGACAGATGAGATCGCCTGTTGCGCAAAATGTTTTCACGTGAGCGTTAATAGGACCCGGGAAGGGCTGGCCGTTGTCAGGATCTCCGAATACAACGACAGCGCTAACGCGGCTCTGGATGGCGCTAGAGAGCTTCGCCGCTGAGAGGTGTGTAACCTGGGCGCCTTGACTATAATGGTACACAAGGAAAAATCAGACGAATGATTGCAATCGACTAAAAAACCTGACAAACCTATATCCTGACATGACGATCTTTGTGTCCGGGCAAGCGTTCGCCTTGGCGGTAACGTCGTCAGCCATAGTCCCTGCACCACCCTGGTCGCCGCCAGCGAGGTAGCCTGCGACGGTGGCGGGATATGGAATCCCGACAAATTCGAGAGTGCGTCCTCCTAGCGCTGCCAGGAGTGCAGCCTCGAAGGGCGGTCCGACAATAGTGCCAAGGGTGCCCGGCTCCGTAGTACCGCGGGCAAAGAAGACAGTGACTGCGGCGCAAGATTGACGCGGTGTAAGTGGAGACGCAAGTGCAGAGAGGGCGAGAGTAGAAAGGATGAATGATTTGAACATATTTGCGTCTCGACGTACAAGTTGAGAGAGATATGAGAGATATCACACCTGTTCTTACATATATGAATAGTATTGCATCCGTATCCTGGCTTAGAAAGCGGTCAGAACACATTGATGACATATTGAGGTAATGGTTACACTAATCGTCTTCGACTCTTCTGATTGTTTTCTTGTGGCGAGGGGAAACCTCGGGTAGTCATGCCCACAAGCGGCACCGTCGTGGGGTGCTCGGAAGCTATAGCATTTGTATCATTAACGCATGGAAAGCTCGGGCATGACTTGTCCTGTGATCGACAGACGTAGATCGTCATGGCACGAGTAATGCTGACTTATACCATAGGAATTCCAAGAAGAAGCCATAATAGCTTCTGATAATATCTGCCGGTAGTTTTTGACGTTGAGAATTCGATGCAAGCAAAAGACAAGAGATCAACAGAAGATTGACAAAGCCTTTCATCAGGCCGCTTTTATATTGATGCTAAGTAGATTGGAATGCATGGTAAGTGAAGGATGAAAATAGTCTTGGAGAGAGGAGATCATGACTTGACGATGGACTTCAATAAAGAAAGGTTCAAGAAGTTTTGAAGAAAGTTGACATCTTCCGAGCATCACGTGGTGCGAAAAAGTTGCCGGATCAATTTCCATCAAGAAAACCCCGGTGATCCTGGAATGCGTTGTACAAGCCGGTACCGGCTTGTACAAGGTCCTCCAGAAATTCTCGGTGCACCGATGGCTGACATAAGTAGGACTCACGAGTTCAGGTATTGAAAATGTAGTATCTTGCAAACAACCAAGAAGAACAAACTTCTGTGAGCAAAGACATGGGTCAAATTTCTGGCGAACGTAGGACATGACAGGAATGAAAATCACATAGCTTGACAGGAACAAAAAAAAATGAAAAAGATGATAAGAGTGCTGGGTCTTAAGGTAAAATACTGTATTAGCACCGAGCATCAACCGCCTTCCTCCGTATACTGGACTAACATTTCAAACCAAAGAAGAAGTATGACATATCTACCTCCATGCCATTGTATATATTATAGGGAGACTTAAGGGAGACATATAGTAAGTCTTTCTTGTGAAGAGATGTTCATTGTGCAGGCTACACTTTAAGAGAGATAACAAAGAAACTCTTTATGAGGTTGGATAGGATGAACTTAGAGGGACGCATACAAGGACAATTGAAAGAGTAGGCATCCCCTAAATTCGACAGAGACGTTTGAGAACTCTAATACAACGCTTAATTTCAAGCGAGACCATTCTGTGCAAGTTGATTTACCGTCCCAGCAGCTATATATGCGTCAAGATTGTTACAGGACAGTGCATGGGGGGAGAAGCTCACGGATATTAGTGAGGATACCGTTCACAGCAAGATTCTCAATATCGTTGCGCATGGCAGCCGGGCTAGTTTGACCCTGAGAAGAAATGAGATAGGCGACTAAGCCTGACACGTGAGGAGCAGCCTACGTTGCGTCAGTCACGATTGATAGATCTATGATCTATAAAGCATACCATGGACGTTCCAGAAAGAATTGCCAGGTCCTGATGATCAATGTTTTTATTACATATCGAGTCTCGACATGCATATAGTCTTTATACTTACGGTAGGTCCAGTGATCCATGTACTGATAATGTTCTCGCCAGGAGCAAAGAGAGCGACGACTGATCCAAAATTAGAGGAGGGAGCCCGAGCATCGGCAATGTTGCTTGAACCGACAGTGATAGCCCCAGGAACACGCGCAGGAGATTCATTGACTGCATCAATATTGTCATTTCCAGCTGCGACCTGAATATTATCCTTCAAAACACTGAGTAAATCGGAAGTTTATCACTACTGACAACGACATGGACTCCACTGCTGATGAGCTATGAATCATGGAATAAGCTATTTTGTTTCATCAGTAAAAGAAAAGATATACCGAGGAGACGGCATCGTCTAATGGCGTAAATGGATCGCCCCCTAGAGAAATTGATGCAACAGATGGTCGACCAGAGCTCATAGCCTGAGTGTTGACAAAGTCTACTCCAGATATACTTCATGAACTAGAATCAGAGGCGCCTTTGACAAATAAAAAATTTGTCTTACACATCAGAAAAGGCACCGTGGCTGTTATGAGACGTTCAATATTTCGTTGACACACTTCGATCAGCAGAATACTCGCCCTTCATCATTCAGAACTTTGACCGCAATGAGGTTAGCCGCCCTTGCAACGCCGACGGAACTACCAGCTGCAGTACCACTTAAAATGAAAAGATCATGAACATAATAAGAACCCCTGGGAAAGTTACTGACGCGCAATGGGTGCCATGACCATTTCCATCTGCTGAGGGATATCCTCCAAAGGTAGCGCCCCATTGTGCACGACCACCAAATTCATTCTACATGCAGAGTTCAGGATTGTAGATGGAAGCTATGAATAAATCTTGAGACGTACGTGTTCGAGGAAAATACCTTGTGTAGAGGATAGATACATCAACCCAATTTTCCTTGGACTCCGACAGAGAGATATCCTTACCTGTGTCTAGAGGGAGTGGGACATAAGTTAGTTGACTTATACCCAGAGCAGAGAAAAGATCATCGCTCGCCAATAACATATATGTCAACCCCGATACCAGCAGTTGATTCATAGGTGAATTGGAAATTAAGATCGCTAATTGTCACTAAGCCAACATTATGTAGCCGGGTAGCTCATAACGTACTTGGGGTTCTGGTTAGCGAGTTTGCCAACAGAGCTTAGACGAGCGATTCCCCACGTTGCATTATTCCTATACCATGTGTCAATAACCACTTTGAAAGACTCAGGATAGAAGGGAAACTAACTGGGTAGTAACTGCCAAAGCTCGTACCACAGTATCCTCGGTGATCGTTTCAACATCACCGTCTTTGCGCAGTTTGATAATTTGATCTTCAGTGAACTCGGCTTGAATTCAACGAAATTCAAGTGACGATTCCCCCAACTGAGATACAGGAGCTTACCCGCAAATCCATTTATGACAGTCCAGTTGTAAGTCGTGACGATGTTCATGGCGTCTAAGAAGGTCGACTGGGACACTCCCGGTTTAAGCTTGACGATATGTCTTCCTGAGGTCTGAACATTGACCCTTTCCACCGGGACCAGAGGCCTTGGTGTGGCAATGACTGGGACAAAAGATGCAATAGCGGCGGCTACTAAGGTGTACAAGCGCATTCTGAGTACTTAGTATCGATCTGTACAACAGGCGAGTTCATTGAACTCATCTTATATCAAGGGCAGAGGTTGATCTGATGACCTCTTGAGTCTTACCCGAATATGCAGCAATGGCAGAGGAGATGGGTAAGCAGAAGTCTGGTAACCGAGATGATTTAAGACGATTCTCATGTTATTCGCATTGCACTTATCCTTTCAAGGTGGTTCGAAATCGAGGCATGCGAACAGGTATCCGAGTACAAGAACTCATTCTAACTAGCTTGTAAAGCAGTAAACTTGTCGTTGGTTCACTCGAGATTCGAGTTAAACACTTACATTAGTAACATTACTAGTAGTTTCGGGGACATGAACAACGTCCACCCGAGGCATACCCGATTTTCCGAAGGAGGGAACTGACCATTAAAACTAGGTCTTTTTTTAGTTGATATCCTTGTTCGCTCTTGGCGCGATTTTGATCTTTGACTAGATAATAGACGTCAAAAACATGAGAAAGTCCGATAAGCTCAATTCCACACTCGCTGAGTAATGCGGCAATCTTACGACATCTAGAAACATCTACCCGTAGTTGCAGGTATTGGGGGCTGCCAGTAGGATATGAACCGATCAGGGTGATTCTGGTGGCGGCCATCTGTCGACCATTCTTTTTTTGCATCTCTTCTCAGTTCTGCCCATTCCCTTTTTGTCTGACAATTTTTCTCGGCATTATTCCTTTCCCTTTCGTCAATACTCTTATCGACAGCAACACTCTTTTGAGGTGTAAATTTGGCTTTAGCACCGCAGTGGTGCCCCAACTTTTTGGTGGATTAGATCGGGTGGCAGGCTCGCTCGTTCGCGTCCTCTTAGTCACAATACCGAAATATGACAGGTAATCTATCAATCCATATCCCGCCGCTTCACTTCTCTTTAAACTTGATAAACGAGGCAGGTTGATCTGGCTCCCTTTCCTTGAACTTGCTCCATCGAGAAATAATCATACTTGATACTATGTCGCACTCTCCTATTGTAACTTCCGATACAGGGTGTATGGAGCACAGGCATTTTTGTAAGACGCGCGGGAACAATTTCTTCGGGGAGGAATGTAGTTTTGAGAGAGATTTCCTCCAGCAGTGGGCACTGGCGCATGAATCTCAGGCATGCTTCAACATCTATAGGAGTGGAGAACGAGGAGCATCTGAGGTTATGCCAGACAACACTTGTAGTATTATCGGGGAAACAATTCCAATGAATTGTAGCAAGGTTGTCAAGTGAGGCTAGTATTGGGGATGAGCGGTTGACTCGCTGCGCTTTGCCTTTCCATGGCTAGTGTAATTTCCTTCAGTAACAGTATCTGAGCCCCAGGGTCAAACAACGTTTGAGACACTTGTGTTCCAAGCCAAACGTGTATTACTGCCCAACGGTGCATAGCGGAAAAGATTAGATCTTGTGCCTCACTCGAGAAATCGTATGGTGGGAAACGAAGTGTCAGGGGACAATTTTGTGAATATTTTAACCAGTGTTCTAGAAGTGAGATCACGCGGGGCGAGAAATGTGTATCAAATGCTGAACAAAGATACGAACATCTCTCGGGAGCTAGAGAAAACGACGACCAAAGGATCGGCTCCAGGTATGGGCAAACATGACAGAAGAGCATTGGCGGATCAGTCCTACACGTGAAGAGAAGACCACTCGATCCTGAGGGAAGACAGGCAGTGAATATTTGCCGAGTATTTCGGACGGCAGTTCATTTATAACAGAACGAGAAAGTTAGACCATCTGCAGTATTGCTGAAGGTTGGAATGACCTGAGTATTCTAAGGTTATGACCGGCTTACTAGTGTGTTATGACTTCGTTCGGATTCAAAAGAATGGCGCTTCGTGGTGGTTTGTGGTAAAGTGGTGTTGCTTGGGAAAGTTTAGTAATGAACATATAACAGCAATCGGATTCGGCCCTAGTATTTGATCAAGTCTTGAACTTTCGATCCTGTCAAAATGGCCATGGGAAACTTGGAAACAATCAGAATAAGCTTGCCAAGGATAATAGTATTCCCGCGAATAGGCGTCTATACTCAGACTCGGGGAATGATCTTCACTCGAGCCTTCTCGAGCTTGAGTCATCTACCCTTGTTGATGTAATCATCCAGCATACCATATTGCGCGCATATGGGACGATTCTGCTTGACGGTGGGACTGAACATTGGTCAAGACTCAGGGAAAGCGTTCCAGAGGAAAACGTCAATCGCTCTCGGATTATCACGTATGTGATGGTCTCCGTTTGAGCTATCACCGTGACTCACTGTCGACGAGATTGGGGGAGCACAATATTAATGGTTTAGGGTTCGATGAAATAGGATATCGTACTAGGAAACGAAAGGAAGTGACACAAAGCAAAGCCATTAGACACGAGTACTCAGGGAAGGTCTCTCCGCGTAACAAATTCACTCGGGGCCTCCGGTACCCAGATAATGCAGCTCCACCTTGTTAGAGCATGTTGGTAAGTTCTGAGAGTCATTCTAGCTAGTGTTTCGTCACTGATGAGTCTTCCCGTCGAAAATCCACAAAGTAAGCAGAAGCGAGTAAAAAGTCGGGGAAAATCGGAGCAAATTCTGTGAGATCTCAGGGACGATGCTTACCGACTTATGAAAATTCATCGAATTTGAAAGACTCTGCAGATCGAAGACCAAGAAAAGGACAAGGTTGAGTGAAGTGAGTTGCAAAGGGTTCGGAAGATCAAGATCTAATCACAATCTATCTAATCTTTGTGGTTTGCTCGTGTCCGATTTTATGTACATAATTTACAACACAGCTTCGACGACTTCTTGGACGCTTGCAACTGGTTCCACGCATCTCGCTGCCAGTTTTCACACTGTCTACTTCGACCATCAGAACATCTGACGCTTCGTTCACAGGCTGGTGAAGATACCTCTTGATTTTCTGCCAAGTATTTCTGCGCATCGTTTATAACCATCTGGGCACCATAAGTTAATAGATCAAGACGACTGTCATCACACCACTGATGCATGATAAGTGAATCTTGTGCGTATCAGGATGGTGTGTCGATGATCTCTCATTGTAAGTACGTATTTCATCTAGTGAGACTTTGACAGTTTACTTGCAGGAATATACCAAGAATTACTGCATCTATCGCATAACTGCGACGATTATCGATCCCCAGAAAAATCGGACAATCATTGCCAACACTAGCTCTTGGAGGCGCATTCAGTAGGGCTGTTACACTGACGATGCCGCTGCATCCCCTGGGGTCGACGCAGACGGTTTCCCCTGAAGGCTACGTCTTCGTTGTCTCCATTTCCCCTTTCCTCCTCTTCCTCCCACCATATAATTGAACTAACATCCCCATCCCCAACAGATTTCTTCCAAATACCAGTTGCCCAATCAGCCACGTCTATAGCTTCGCCTGTCTCCACGATGAAAGAGGGTATGGCGATGGGATGCGCACGCGTCGAGTGATAAGAGAATGGCCAACAGCTGATGAAGCATGTAGATCTGGTGTGTGATGTGTGTTGATCGTAGTCGATTATGGTGGATTATGGTAAGCTTCTCTGACGCGGATTGGCTCAAGAATTGACTGACCAGGCGCATGCACAGTACGATACCTAGGACCAGTCGCAGGTATACCACTCTATGATAGCCCTACCGTTGGATCTAAATGCGCACGTCCTACATTTGCAACGGCTACATTCATTGGGCTCAGCTATTGATGTCCGGATGCAACGGAGAATCTCGACCATGATAATATATTCGTATTCCAACTTCAATCTTTACGAATCGCAGGCGGTAGGGCATCCCCGTAACTCCCGGATTCATTTTCTACAGGAGGGAAGGGGATTATGGATGGGGTCGAATGGAGGGTCCGTCCAGAAGGTGATGAGAGAGGCAGTTATTATGAGACTGAGAAACCTAGGATTGCAAAGGTTCGTTTTCTTTCTCTCTAAATCCTTCGCCAACCCTCCCTCCTTTCATTGCTGACTTTCAGTCTTGTAGATCGCGAAGTAAATCAGTAGATATATACGCATGTTCTGTTTCAAACGTCCGCCGTCAAAGTTTCGCTTCCCTTCTCAATATATCAATGCGCCTCCGTTTCCGCTCCCACCTGGATACCTTGATCTGAACGCTCTCGCTCTTTCCTCAACCCTGCATTTTGATCTCACCCGTCGGATATTTTGATCGTCAATCCCGGTTGACGTACCCCTACGAGCCCGACTAAAATTTGACATCTAAACCCATTGCGCTTCTACAAATATGCCCCTCTATGGCACTGGTATCCTTACCTTCACATATCCTCGTCTACTTTGAGAGCACGCGAATGCATGTCATGACTTGCAACTTCCTTTCTTTAAGCGCAGTCGATGTACTTGCCAGTGCAGCTTACCCTTTGAGGTTCCACACGACATACTTATGGTGAACGATGGAAAGGACGAAATACGTACTATTATTAATCAGACTATAAGTACAATACACGGTTTTTTCGGTACAGGGACACATCTAGTACTTCGATGAAACTGCCTCAACGAGACGGGGATAAAGAACTGCCCAGGAGGGATAAGGTGCAAAGTCAAGATAAATGCGCTCTCTCTGACCCATGATATAACGACTTGACGCGCTTGTAGGTGACTCGCCTGGAGTAGCAGCAAGCTTACCTTTGCGTCAATTCCCACTTGTTACAACTCTTATCCTCTTCTACTCTTGGAGCAACGCCTCCAGCCCGTCG
Source organism: Termitomyces sp. K1Aa (assembly GCA_018221735.1). Classification (NCBI taxonomy): domain Eukaryota; kingdom Fungi; phylum Basidiomycota; class Agaricomycetes; order Agaricales; family Lyophyllaceae; genus Termitomyces; species Termitomyces sp. K1Aa. The sequence goes on along the minus strand of JABAJX010019904.1, from coordinate 8,199 downwards.
TTCAGCTACGGGAGCTGATTCGGCCGACAAACACTCACTACTGAGTCTTCGACTCGAGAAGTCCTCCATCTGCCAGGGTATCTGATGCATTGAGTTGCGCGGGACGAAACGGTCCTGCTGCAGTTCAGAATGTCTCCATGTTCTTGAACGAGGTACGGTTTCCTTCTCATTTCGACCATTTTCGTTGTTGATTCTAACAGACACAGCAGGTTCGGATTGCATCCATCTCTTAAACCGCTGCTGTGGATGGCAATCGCATCCTGGCGTCTAGATTGAAAACAGCATACCAGGGATCTAGGGCCACAGTTGTACGCGATGGGTTAGGGTTGCGGGAAGCAATATGACCATTTGCTATAGACGTCGATATTCAGCGCTCAGCCGTGGCCGACACGTAAGGAAATTTGGCGGTGGAGAGCCTCAGAGAAAACGAGTTAGTCGGAGTTCGAGGAACAAAGGGTGGTGGGTATAGAGGTATGACCGCTTTCCTCCCTATACTATCCCGAGTTTTTTTTGATTGAATCTGTCAATGCACATTTGAGGGAAGGCGTCATCACGAATCCTACCCTGGTAGCCTGCTCTTTGATTGGGGTGAGAGACTTATATTGAGATCCTCTGAGAATTGTGAGATCGATGCTGCGGCGGCGATGCCCCATCATTGATAGACATGAACTTGAGAAACCCGACGCAACATTTCCAACCGAAGAAGAAATATGACTTTACCCTACGTCATTGTATATAAGAATAGAATCCTGGAAGTGATTGATGAACAGCGAGAATGGAGCTAGAAGTAAGAGAAGAAGTCACGAGAATCACGAAATTATAGAAATCTCCAGGGAAGTGTCAATGTTCGCGACCTGATCTGGTATTTGTATGATACAATATATACATAACATAACCCGACAAACATGTAAAAATCCAGGACCCTTGAAGACTTGCTCGCAACTAATTTCCAACTAATCCTCATTCACACTACCACTGAGCACTCACTTTTTTCTGTCATGGAAATCGATTTGGATCTCGGCGCTTTGCCCACAGCGGCTCTCGCGAAATCGTTAGACCGCGAAAACAATAATCCCATACAAAATGGGCAGCCAGTCGATCTTTCATCGATTCCGCCTCGATTTGCACGATCATTGAGATCGCAACACTCATCAGAGTGTTCTCAGCCTGATGTAGAAGCAGAGAATTCGAAAATCACTGGAGGCAGCGCCGATGGAGTCAGCGTTGAGAGAATCGAAGACCGGAAAGATACCAGACATGACGAAACTGCCAAGCTGGTCTGTAATCTGTTCCAATGTGAACCATCATTCTGATCTCGACGGTATCAGCCTTCGCGTGTCACTCTTGAAGTCAAGGTCGATAGGCTCCACCTGAAAGTACACTATTAGGTTTCGGGTGGCCAGTGTACACGAATGATTTTTCTTGGAGCGTTCAGATCTTCCCATCTACATACCTACCTACATCGAAACTTTTCATCGATTTTCCGTCTTCTTGCGTGGTTGTGCGGCTGCCACAAAACAACAATCCTCCTAAATCATTATCTAGTAACGAGTAACGACAAAATACCCTTGTATAATTCATAGGCAGTCTGCAGGTAATTTTTCTATTAGTTTCGCTCGTATAGCAAACTTGAAAATGAGATCTTATTACGACTTACAGACAAAAAGGAGCGAGCGCCCTGGTCATTTTGTTGAGGACAAGGATCAGTGTCGTAGTGTACCTGGTCCATTAATGTTGAGGCGGATGCTAATAGGTTTCGAACGCATATGGTATACCGGTCTGGCAGAAGGTCTTCGAGTCATACTGACAGTCTGATATAGCCTTCCTTCTCTTCAGGATGAATCCTCCTATCTGCGAGGCGCAGAATAACCAGCAAGCCGAACATGATCATACAACTGCGGTACTACTGAATGGTGAGGCAGAGAAATTGGGTTCAAACGCAGAATCTCGTGTATCATCCCGGTGGACAGATACGAAAGCGACTTGAGGTCAATCGCATCAATTCTATCAATTTTCACTGAATGAGTCGTGATGTCGGAGACCATACTAGCAAGGTACGGGCAAGTCAAATAAGCCAATGAACAACACGTAGGAATGGCAAAATTACACGCACTTTGTAAATAGAGGACAATTTCGTCTTCCATCGCCCCCCTCCGGATGAAAATTTCCATTTACAGAGGCCGAGTGAGACTAGAAACCAAACTCACAACAACCATCTGCGACACGTCTCGAATCTACAGCTGTTGGGACAAGATACACGTCAACGAATCACTGGAGATTTTTGGAGGCGCAGATACGGATGGGCAAGTTGACGCCAGAGTTTATAGGTACTCGATCACCGTCCTCGAGACGAAACGAAAGGCGAGGAAGATCGGAGCGATCACATGCAATACTTCGAATATTTGACATCGTTCTTGAGACAAATTAAGGATCGAGGGCTGTACACGCATGAGTCTATTGATAGGCCAGGTAAAATATCCTGAACAGGAGCAAGGAAAGAAGGAAAGGAGAAAAGAGTAGGGAGAGGGCGCTTGAAAGGATGAATGAAACACATACTCCGTGAGCTGGGAATTGATAGGCACTTGTAGTTTCTCGTCGAGTTCATCACCTCGCCTCCAGCCTCCAGAACAAATATAGAGATGTCCGCGAAAGTCCTATTCACGGCAGTCTATTCGTCTGTCCGCGTTTCCGTTAACCCGAAATGAGAATAGTGAGAGGAAATATGAAACACACATCAGCCACAATTCATCTCAAAATCGAAAGCTGGAGGACGGAAGCGGCGAGTCACTGGCGCATATTCGAGAAATTACATGCTGGTATTCTTTTCCGTTCTTTTCCGGCACTTTGGTGAAATAGAATTGAACTTACCTTGACGAATTCTTTCTTCACGGTTCAAGGCTGTTGATCCTCCTCAAATTCCTACTTTTCCTCCACCAACTAGTTGCATTCTATCCGAGACACACAAAATATTATCCTGCTGGTTGATGTGCACAATACTTGGAATACGAACGACACAAAGTAGTATGAAATTCGAGTGCCATTCGGAAATCGGTGGTAGGTCGGATAGGCTGATAATATCCATGCGGGCGTGAGACACCCTTATGGAGTAAAAGATGGGAGAGAACGTGTCGAATTTTTGTTTCGAGCTAAAGAAAATGAAGGTGATGAAAGGCAAGGATGTGGTTGGCATTCATCCGTGACTTGATGAGGAGATCACGATTGGAGGCGATGTTGAACCAAATGAACGAAATGTTTCTTCCTGCCCGAGTCAGACGACATGATGAGGCGATGGCGGTTACTTAGTGTACAGTTATGTGTGTCCGAGGCAAAGGTGAGGTGGGAAAATTTATTTGGACGCGTGCTGATTCAGATAAACCAAACTTGAGCTTGATCAGCTACACAGTTGAACGGACCAAACACCGACCATATCCTCCTTCCACTCTATATCCTCCACTCTATATCCTGGAGAAAGCTCCTTTTTCCTATGACTAGTGGACTATTTGTCTACCTTCGACTTATAGATTCGAGTCAATTCAATGGTCATTTTCCTGCGTGTCTCAGGGAGTCAGGGAAGCTTACGTCTATCCGATTGCGAGGAAACGGGTTACGGTTTATAGCTCAACAGCTCGGAGGTCACGACTTTCTGGTTCTCTCTCCACATACTGCGCAGACTCAGAATTATGCTGTCCAACCCAAAGTCCTCAGATCAACCAACACATTAAGTACTTACCAACGAACGCTAGCCGCGAATCCTAATGATATGTCATCACCTTTCCCCTGTTTAGGATCCGACTCAAGCTCCATTCCTCTCTTCCCAATGTTACCACTGCCTACAAACACATATGCCTCTTAGTTCTCCCGGAATAGCGTGATACTAGTACTCGAATCTACCTGTATATTTTGAAGGTGGACGTATGGAATGTTTTTACCTCTCTTCTTCTTATCACCTCTTCTCTCGCTCTTAAGGGATGCGCCAAAGCGATTGAGCCGTCTGAGGCAGCTCATATGGTTCAGGGACGGCGCAGTAGGCCTCAAGAGTACCTCAGAAGGGCCTTTCTTCAATATGCTCACCGTCAAATTCCTCAGCTGTTTTAACAATCCTCGCTTTTCAAACGCCGAAAGAATGCGACATACACGGTATGAGGTCACTTCTGACATGCGGGACAACACATTAATTTGACTATTCAAAGGACAACTACTTTGATCGCTGGAGGAAGGCATGAGTGCGGGGTAGAAAGTACGCAAGACAGAGACATACTGATACAGATCGGTCAAGATTCTCGATCTCGAAGTCACGACGATCGATCTCTGCAAACTGGTGGGCACCAAGTTCATACTCGCCGTAATCACGCGCATTGAGTTCCTCTACGAAATCGCGACCATCAAGCTCTTTGTCGAAGCCCTGGGCGCCTATGTCTCCCTCAAGTTCACGTTCGGCGAGCAAATCGCCAAAGTCACGACGTAGAATATCAAGCTCTTCGTCCCATCCATGCTCAACCATGTGCTTCTCTATGTGTTTCTCGACGTCACGAAGGAAGAGGCCGATGTCAGTCCCCTCGTGAAGGTCACGCCCGTAGACTCCATAACCATCGTATCCTGCGGAATTGTAAGCTCCTCCGATACCTCCGTTTTGAGCGGCGGTGGCTAACTTGGCGGCGTGGGTTAGACCTTTACCCAACGCCGTGGCGACACGCTTGAGGGAAAGTTTGGGTAGAACGAGTTTTGGTGAGGCAGAAACGAAAGTGGCACTGCTGAGGCAGGTAGTGACGATGATGGCGGTCGAGAATTTCATGACAATCAAGTAAGACGTGTGATGGAAGAGCGTCGGTGATTGTAGGGTCGTAAGTATAGACGTCAGATGAGTTGGGCGTGTGTAAGATGAAATTTCAGAACCAGCTGAAAGTTGGGGTATGCCATTCAGGAGGTACATACATAGCTCAATTTATACTTTCAAAAGGCTTGGAAGCGGAGCGGGGTGGAACGGTTGACTTGCGGTTGACCCGTATTCGAGAAATCGAAAGGATGATTTATGTGCCATTACATACAAGCAACGGAGATCAACGGCGTCTAATGAATTGTCAGTGGGACAGAGTACCTTTGTACCACCTGAAAGATACGACTCCCTGTTGCTTGCTATATGATTGTGTTCTTTACAGCTGTGGTTGTGTTTAATCCCAGAGATTTTGCCCGTCGTTTTGTCCATTTTGGGTGTCATTTCCGTTGTGGTGATCATACACTGATCAATTCCACAGATGTGTAGGATATGTTACCCGTATTTCCATCAGAGATTCTCATCGGCTCCTCGAGGACTTATGTATCATGCACCGAAGACACCTCTTAATGCGTTACTTCTTGATCGTCGATGGAGCAATCTCAAGACACACTCGAAGAGTCGGCGAACTTCGCGGTGAAGACATGAACAGATGGTACGTTGGGCGGGTGTATATCCTAAGGGTACTGTGTGTGTGTAAAAATACTGATGTATGGCACTGTCCAGGAATGTGATATCTATGATGGTATGTGTCGAAATAACGATGATGGGGTATGCTAACAAGTCCGGAACAATGGTGATATGTAGTGTGAAAAGGAAATGAAAGAGGTATCACGAAATCAAAAGAGACAAGAAACAAGGAAATAGAGGATCTCACAACGATGTCGGTTCCAAAACGTCTGGTTTGAAACGGAGCCTAGCAACGAGGACGGTATCCCAATTCCGGCCCACCTTCGAAACCTTGCTCGAGGAGATAGCGTGGCCTGGAACAGGTTCGTCGTATGAGGGACCGCCCATTTCAGGTGGGAACTCCGTGTCGGTGGTAAAGGTACCCCAAGGCTGGCCGTTGCGGTGAGATGAAAAGACGTTGAAGTGTGCCTTGGGAGAAGCAAGTCAGAAAGATTTGAGAATGAGAAAACAACAGCATACCTGTCCATCAGGATGATTATGGCTCACGAAGAGCGCATACTCCTGGGCATCAAGCGTACCAATGACTAGAGATGATAAACTAATTGAGTCTTCGAACATTTCGAGACAGGAAGAGGAGCATACCCAGGAATAAATCTTCCTTCTGAATATGGTGCGTAGGACCGTAGATCTGCATGATCGCGTCGACATTGGCCTTAAACCACTTCTTCGGCACATCCAAACGCTCCATGTAGCGATACATCGTCGACTCTGTGAACATATGCGCCGTCTTGTGGCCAGATCGAAGTGGGAAGGAGTACCGGCGAGCAATACTTTGCCTTGTAAGATGTCCGAATTAGCAGCAAGTCAAAGTTCTAACAAATCAACACTAACGACGACACCGCTCCACTCTTCCCTCTGAATGTAAGGAGCCCGACGAAGGCATCGTATCCTCGTTGTGCTGCGTTCCTTCGATCCTGACGCTGGTTCCCCGACGACACACGACCATAGCCGTAAAGTGAAGGTAGTCCACGCACCGCGCTCACGTCGCCCTTCTCCGGTGAGAAAGAATTAAAGAGAGTGACGAACTTTCCCTGGGGTTTCAAAAGATAGCCTACAGCACCCAGCTTAACAGGCGACGGTTCCCAGAGTGGAAGAGTCACTGTAAGAATTCGATGGGTGGGAATGGGAATGGAAAGGTGAGCAGAAAACGTACAGGATGGATGGAACTGATGACCCAACAGCAGACGATATCTTCTCTCGTCCCTCATCAATTTGATTCTCTCGTCCTGAGGAGCCGGGCTATCATATCCTTCGACGTCGGAGACTGGATGTCCAGGCGTCGTAAGCCCAAGTTGTTCGAGCGAGCTGTCCGTGGGTGTATGTGTGAAAAGAGACGATGCAAGAGAAGTTGATGAGTCTGATGTAATCGATGGAGTATAAAGTACGGGCTCGGGCATCCGAATCTGGCCCGACGATACGATGTCCTCTCGATGGGAGTGATGTTCGTGGTGTCCTGTCTTGGTTGGCGAAGAAGACGGATCTTCCTGGGCGGTGACGAACGTGCTGTCGGTAGCTGAGGAACTAGGGTCTGTGCCGTGGCCTGTAAAGGCACTGTCGATGGTAGCTGAAAAACATCATTTCAGCACGGAACCCGACAAAACAGGGAACGACACGTACAAGGAGTGCCTATCAAAGGCAATGGGACAGGGCGCATATCAGGCGATGGCCTCGATCTCAACTGGTCCCACTCCCAATCCCACTGCCGGCTCTTGTCGATGACAATCGGAGATGATAAGGGCCTGGCAACCTCCTCGCCAAGTGCATTTGCCGGGTCACTGACAAATGCCTGACGCATCGCCTTGACGTCTCTGACGATGGTCTCGAATGACGGGCGAACACTGGGATCTTCATGCCAGCACACTCGGAGGAGGTCCTGGAGCAATGGGGTGCTGAAGCGTGAGGGCGGGACGATGGGACGAGCGTTTTCCCCTGGAATATATGTCAGTAAACACCCAAGGGAAAAAGGAAGAAAAGTTTACTTAGCACGAAATGCCTGACGGCGTCGTCGTCTGCAAGCGGCCAAGGGAGTTTTCCCATGGAGATAATTTCAACGCATGAGATGGCGTATGCATAGACGTCCATTTGAGGAGTGAGAGCGAGCTGGCTTTCACCCGACATGAGCTCGGGTGCTTGCCACCTCAACGTACCACCTGTAGGTAGAATAAACAAAGACAATTGAGTGATTGAAAAACGGACGTACGAGGTGGTGTCGTTCCACTGAGCCTATACGCCTCTGATTTCATCTCGCTCTGCCCAAAGTCCGAGAGAACACATTGCATATCGTCATCGACCAGGACATTCGCCGCCTACATGATCATCGTTAGTGAAGATGCTCACGTAAGACGAACAGCACGAACCTTTAGATCGCCATGCAAAACACCATTGGCGTGCAAGTACTCCATCCCTTGTGCGATCTCCAACATATATCTGAACAAATCTCCTTCGCGCGGCAGAACGACCTTCCCATCCTGCACCCTACTCGGAATCGGGCTATTCGGACTCCTACTTCTCCCTGATGATGCGGACGACTCCTCCCAAATCGGGAATACAACTCTCTCACTTGGACTCCCAACCTGCATACCCTCTACACCTCTCTCAACCCTCTTCAAGAATTCCACCAAACTCCCTCTCCGCATGTACGCACAGACGAAGAACCACGGCGGATCTCCACGCGCACTACTCGCTCCATAAAGCTCGAGCACGCTCGGGTGCCTTAAACCTCGCCATACCTGCACCTC